>WNWK01003828.1:0-50000 GCA_009830355.1 Cherax destructor
TATAAGCAGCTATATTGGGAAAAAGGTGGGCTAGTGAGAGGATAGGTAGTGTGGGGTAGTTTTAAAAATGGAGTGTTAGAATGCAGAGCAGAAGTTTGTGGCTATAGAAGGGGGGTGCAAGAGGAAAGAGTGATTGGTGGAATGATGAGGCAAAGGGTGTGATAAAAGAAAAAGGTCACTTATGAGAGGTTTTTACAATAAGTGATATAAGAAAGGTGGAGTATATGGAGAATAAAAGAGAGGTAAAGAGAGTGGTGAGGGAGTCCAAAAGGAGATCAAATGATAGTGGGGGAGGTGCTGTCAGCACATTTTTCTGAGAATAAGAAAAAAATGGGAGATAAATAGATTAAGAAAGCTTAAGGAACAAATAGATTTGACAGTTTAAAACAGAATAGGGGAGTTAGTAGATAGGGAGTTGAATGTATTGTGAAGATGGCAGGAATATTTTGAGGAACTGTTAAATGATGAAGAGAGGAAGGCAGTAATTTCATGCATTGGCCAGAGAGGTATAAATTTTTTTAGGATTGAAGAAGAACCAGATGTGAGTGTGGGGAAGGTGTGTGAGGCATTAGGTAGAATGAAAGGGAGGTAAAGCAGCTGGAACTGATGGGATCATGACAAAAATGTTAAACACAGAGGATGATATAGTGTTGGAGTGGTTGGTACTTTTGTTCAATAAATGTATGAAAGAGAAGAAGGTACCTAGGGATTGCCAGAGAGCATGTATAGTTCCTTTATATAAAGGGAAGGGGGATAAAAGAGAGTATAAAAATTATAGGGGAATAAGTTTACTGAGTATACCAGGTAAAGTGTATGGCAGGGTTATTATTGAAAGAATTAGAGGTAAGACAGAGAGTAGGATTGAAGATGAGCAAGGAGGCTTTAGAGTGGGTAGGGGATGTGTAGATCAAGTGTTTACAGTGAAGCATATATGTGAACAGTATTTAGATAAAGGTAGAGAAGTTTTTATTGCATTTGTGGATTTAGAAAAGGCATATGATAGAGTGGATAGGGGAGCAATGTGGCAAATGTTGCAAGTGTATGGAATAGGTAGTAAGTTACTGAAGGCTGTAAAGAGTTTTTATGAGAATAGTGAGGCTCAGGTTAGGGTGTGTAGGAGAGAGGGAGATTACTTCCCGGTAAAAGTAGGTCTTAGACAGGGATGTGTAATGTCACCATGGTTGTTTAATATATTTATAGATGGGGTTGTAAAAGAAGTAAATGCTAGGGTGTTGGGGAGAGGGGTGGGATTAAATTATGGAGAATTAAATGCAAAATGGGAGTTGACACAGTTACTTTTTGCATATGATACTGTGCTTATGGGAGATTCTAAAGAAAAGTTGCAAAGGTTAGTGAACGAGTTTGGGAGAGTGTGTAAAGGTAGAAAGTTGAAAGTAAACATAGATAAGAGTAAGGTGATGAGGGTATCAAACGATTTAAATAAAGAAAAATTTGATATCACATTGGAGAGAGGGATTATGGAAGAAGTAAATGTTTTCAGATATTTGAGAGTTGACGTGTCAGCGGATGGGTTTATGAAGGATGAGGTTAACCATAGAATTGATGAAGGAAAAAAGGTGAGTGGTGCGTTGAGGTATCTGTGGAGACAAAAAACGTTATCCATGGAGGCAAAGAAGGGAATGTACGAAAGTATAGTGGTACCAACACTCTTATATGGGTGTGAAGCATGGGTTGCAAATGCTGCAGCAAGGAGGAGGCTGGAGGCAGTGGAGATGTCCTGTCTAAGGGCAATGTGTGGTGTAAATATTATGCAGAAAATTCGGAATGTGGAAATTAGGAGAAGGTGTGGAGTTACTAAAAGTATTTGTCAGAGGGCTGAAGAGGGGTTGTTGAGGTGGTTTGGTCATTTAGAGAGAATGGATCAAAGTAGAATGACTTGGAGAGTGTATAAATCTGTAGGGGAAGGAAGGCGGGGTAGGGGTCGTCCTAGAAAAGGTTGGAGGGAAGGGGTAAAGGAGGTATTGTGGGCGAGAGGGGCTTGGACTTCCAGCAAGCATGTGTGAGCGTGTTAGATAATAGTGAATGGAGACGAATTGTTTTTGGGACATGACGATCTGTTGGAGTGTGAGCAGGGTAACATTTTGTGAAGGGATTCAGTGAAACCAGTTAATTGATTTAGTTGGACTTGAGTCCTGGAAATGGGAAGTACAATGCCTGCACTTTAAACCTTTGACTGTCGGAGGCCCCATTCTGAAACTGTCATTCTATGTCGGAAAATTTTGGAAAAAAAAAAAAAATTATTTTTTCTTATGAAATGATAGAGAATCTTTTCCCGATTGTAAAGACACCAAAAGTATGAAATTTGATTGAAAACGTATGGAATTACGCTCTCGCAAAGTTAGCGATGTCAGTGATATATACGCATCGGTGATTTCGCCGACTTTGAGCCCTATTTTAGGCCAATTCCATTGGGACAGTCGACCAAACTCATAGCTATTTCTTTAGAACTACACTTGTTCTATCGATTGAGTACAAGAAATCACCAATTTACCGATTTCAACTACCCAATAAAGTGGTCAGAAAATGGCAATTTCGCCAATTTCATGCAAAATAAAAAAGATGTCAATTTCAAAATAGGGTCCAGAATAAACAATGCAGACATCCCTAGCACTAAAATAAGATGTTATCTGTTCATTAGTCATGTCTTTAGGCCCCTCTTACATTACTCTTGCTTTCTATTTTGATTTTTTATTCACACAAACAATAGAAGATTTATTGTTATGCAGACTATTGCATTATTGTAAAAACTGTATAAATAATATCTGTGCATTTGTGAAAGAATATTAGACTCACCAGTTGATGTGTATTGGACGCATGGTGTGATTTGTTTACTTTTGAACATTGGCAAAAATCGAACATTTCCGCTGCTTTGAGCTCAATTTCAAGATCGTTTACATCATGAAACTAATCAAAATCATCTCTATTCCTGTAATATGTTTTCCATTCTATCAAATAAGACCATGAAAAAGATAATACAACCATAAATACTATACGAAAATACACCTCAAAGACGGCGTTTTAATTAAAAAAAACGGTCAGAGTTTTTTTTTTCTCATTATGTACTGCTTGCTGCAGGATTTTTTTTTTATACTGCGCACACTGACCACACAGACCCATTCTCTCACATGTGGGCCTACCAGCTTTCTCCTGCTTTATTTGAGGCCGCTAGAATTTAGGCGTATAAATACGTCCGAAACATTGGCTCGTAAGACGTATATATACGTCCGAAACAGTCAAAGGGTTAAAGGAGGGGTCTGGGATAGTGACAGCTGGGAGGGACAATTCTCAGCTGTCGTATCTGAGCTCCTCTGCAAAGACAGTGATTATGTATGAGTGTGGTGAAAGTGTTGAATGATGATGAAAGTATTTTCTTTTTGGGGATTTTCTTTCTTTTTGGGTCACCCTGCCTCGGTGGGAGACGGCCGACTTGTTGAAAAAAAAAATATATATACAGACATACATACACACACACACACATATACACACATATACACACACATATATACATATACACACATATACATACACACATATACATACACACATACATACACACACATACATACACACACATACATACACACACATACATACACACACATACATACACACACATACATACACACACATACACACACATACATACACACACACACATCACACATACTCTCACCTCTCTCTCTCTCTCTCTCTCTCTCTCTCTCTCTCTCTCTCTCTCTCTCTCTCTCTCTCTCTCTCCCCCCCCTCTTGTTATATTACTGTAATTTACGTCCAGTACTATAAAATTACTGTACAGTATTGTACAGGTTACAACACCCATAGTCATAGTGTCTGGTTGTCTTCAGCATTAGTGGACCAAGTTCACTAGTTCAGTAAATAACTGGACAATCATGAGAAATTAATTTCACAGTTTGGAAGTTGTGGACAATTGGCAATATTGTACACCCCCTCCCTTTTATTAGTCTGTCAGTGGGGAGTTTTACTGTGCTTCTCTTCTCCGGAATTCCACTTTGGTTGATGTGGTTAAAGCAAGAAAAAAAACAAGAAAAACTGTACTTTGGTTCAAAATTCATTGGGGGCTAACAGGAGAGGGAAATATTTGTTGATGGCGGCTTCAATAATAATATCTGGATCATACAAGGAACATACATTGATGAATTAAACACTGTGTGTACTGTTGTAAAAAATGGAATGCAGTATAACATTTGAGATAATCATAATTTAACCCTTTCAGGGTCGCAAGGCTCTCCCAAACTCGTTCTCAGGGTCGCAAATTTTTCGGAAAAAAAAATTTTTTTTTTATGAAATGATAGAGAATCCTTTTTTGATCATAATGCCACCAAAAGTGTGAAATTTGATGAAAAACTAACAAAATTATGCTCTTGCAAATTTAGCGGAATCGACGATGTTTACGCATCGGCGATTTCACCCACTTTGAGCTCTATTTTCGGCCAATTCCAATGTTTCAATCTACCAAAATTTTAGCTATTTCGTTAGAATTCTATTTATTCTATCAATTGAGTACAAGAAACTGCCAATTTACCGATTTGAACTACCCAATAAAGTGGTTCGAATTTTGCAATTTGGCCAATTTCACACAAATTTCAAAAGATGCCGATTTCAAAATAGGGTCCAGAATAAACGAGACAGACATTCCTGGCACTAAAATAACATTTTATCTGTTTATTAGCCACGTCTCCAGGCTCCTTTTACATTACTTTTGCTTTCAATTTTGAATTTTTATTCTCACAAAAAATAGAAGATTTTCTGTTATGTATACTATTGCATCATTTTAAAAATGGTATAAATAATATCAGTGCACTTGTGAAAGAATATTAGACTCGCCAGTTGATGTGTATTGGACGCATGGCGTGATTTGTTTACTCTTGAACATCGGCAAAAATCGAACATTTTCACTACTTTGCGCTCTATTTCTGTAATATGTCTTCCATTCTATCAAATGAGACCAAGAAAACGAGAATACAATCATAAATACCATACGAAAATAGACTGCAAAGTCGCCGTTTTAAACCAAAAACTCGGTCGGAGTTTTTTTTCTTCATTACGCACTGTGTGGTGCAGGATTTTTTTTATACTGCGTACACTGACCGCACAGACCCATTCTCTCACATCTAGGCTTACCAGCCTGTTTCCACTTGATTTGAGGGCGCTAGAATTTAGGCGTACTAGTACGTCGAAAACCCTGGTGCATAAGCCGTATTAGTACTGCCGAAACCCTGAAAGGGTTAAATTGATGTGATAGGATATATTAAAGTAAACACGAACGATTGACCTAAATTTGTCTTATGATGTAGAGGCATCTGTTTGGTTTAGGGTGATCACTTTTATCTTAAAATTGGGCTTAATATCTTTTTTTTTTTAAGAAAAAAGATAATTGGTGACATATGCTACAAAAATATACAAGGTGGTGATAGGGTGATTATGTTTAAGTCTAGTTAGATAGCACCTGAGCTCTGCACCTGGTTAAAGGGTAGAAAGCTTATTAATCTTTAAGAATTTTTTTTAAGTTTATAAATTATTATTACTTCAGTATTTAGTAAAAATGTTTTCCTTGCTCTTTATGATTGCCATTGTTCAGTATTTATGGAAAATACATTACGAGTACACTGAAATTTTAAATTTGGGTATTATAGGGGTAAGAATAACATTCTTCTTTGTTTATTCTTAGTTATTGTTCTGAAGTCATCTTGGCAAAGGTGATGGGATTGCTTTATTTATTGAAGGTGGAAGATATTTCTTTGCATGCTTCTTTGTTAATTGCTTTTCATTGTATAAGTGCTGCATCAACTTCAAATTTCAGCATCAGTCTGATGTAGAGCAACAAGTACAGCAGGCACAAGTGGAGAACATAGATAGCAGTGTCAGCAGTAACTGTGATTATCGGCAGACTCTAATCAGTGTAGAAAATTCTAGTGGACGGAGTATTGGCTCAATTAATAAAGATCAAGAGGACAAAGGCTCATCGTGGAGTGATATAAATCATGAACAACGAAGATCAGGTAAAGACCTTGCTAATGGTCATGACAGCAGGCCAGCTTTGGACTCCAAACCAGCACAGAGAAACTCTCATCAGCTAATCCATCAATCAAGTGATGGTGATTTAAGTCAAAGAGCTCACAGAAGAAATGAATCTGATTCAAGACTAGGATTGTTAAGAAGACAGCACACAGATGTGGCACTTTCTCGTCGATCAGATATGTATCGTAGCAGTAAAGTGGAGTTATCTTTTCCTTCTGTTCGCTCAGAGGTGACAACCAGTGTGGCTGGTGAACCTGTTCTTACAGATTTTATGGCTATGATAGGAGATGAACATCAACGAATGCCAGATGAGCATGGGCGTAAAGAATTGCGTCGTCAAGTGTCTCTGGATGGAGACCTACATGCTATTGGCTCTATCGGAGGTGCTAGTAGTCGGGATCAAGTCAGACACGAATGGAGCCAAAGACGAGAAAAGACAGATGTGGATCTTCGACGGGCCGAGTTGCGCAATGAGTTGGAACAGCGGCGTGTGACTCCCCAGGGAGGACGTGGCCGTGACAGCGTGACCAGTCAGCAGCAAGGGCCAGCCCACCAGGTCAGCTGGTGTGGACACACATCATCACAAACATCATGCATGTCAAATACTGCTACCACTAGCAAAGTGACACGCATGGGCCTCTCCGTGACACAATAGTTAGGCGTAATATGAACTGTTGTAAGACCTTGAGTGCTACTAACAACCAGACTGGACTTTTGAGAATCCAGAGGGCAGATATCCCTCATTGTATATATTTAACCCTTGAGTCGCAGTTATGTGGTTTTGAAACTAATAATAAACAACTAACCAAGCTTTGTTTTACTGAAGTACAGTAGTACATTGTGCATGGTGTAGTTGATTCTCTATTTGCATCTCATCAGTTATTTCTGCTGTCTTTCAGAAACTTGTATGCATGAAGATTATAAATTTTTTGGTTAATACAGTTTAAAATAACAATGAACTTTGGTAAAAAAAAACTTTACTTGCCAATTTATTTTTCGTGCAACCTTGCAGAACTTATGATGTGTTTTGTGCATCATCTCTCTTAAAAACAATTATGCATTTAATAATTTATTAAAGCTTTTTAAAATATATACCTGTGGGCTGTTTTAAAATTAGTGTAATTTAAAAGTTCATAAAATATTGATGTTACTTGCTAAAATTAAATGATTATTAGCTGCATAACTTGCAGAATGTGACTGTTAGTGTTGAATATCAGAAAAACATCATCATTTAAAGTTTATATGATGGCTTTTTAATTATAGGTAATTTTTTTTTTTTTTTAAATATTGTTAGAATTCAGTATTTTGCAGGAAACTTTTTAAAGTATTTTGAATGCTATGACAGTTGTGTGTTTTAAGCTCTTAACTGAGTAGACATAAAATAGTAGCATCACAGGGCTTTGGGTGTCTTCACTGCAGTCTTTGTTTTTTTTTCTTTTTGGTCTACTACTACTGTACTTTGATAACTATAGTATTTCTGAAAAGTTGAAAATATTACTTTTAATAATTTAAATAATTTCAAGTTAAAGGTTTCCAATAAATTCCTTAAATTCAATTGTTTTAATTAAAAAAAAAAGTATCTAAGAGCTCAATGTCTTAAATTTTATCCTTGTATTGATATTTTTTTCATAAATTAATTATTTTTACAAGTATAATACTTTATTATATATTTCTTAGTATAATATTATGAACTTCTGTATATAAAAATGCTCTTTTAAATTTTGTAGTTTGAACATAAGTTCAAGGGATTAAAAAAAAACTTTATGTAAGCACTCATATATCACTCACAATATCTTTAATCCTCTTTAAATTTTTTAATCCTCTTATGATGATTTCACCACCTCATGAAACTAGGAAATGTGATAGAGATGACAGTGTCAACATGTAACATTTAGCTTTACCAAGGCCAAATCCAACTTTTGATTGTTAATGAATTAGTCCTTAATTTTATTTTAATGCACCGCCTGATTTTTTTTTTAGCCAAGGTAGGCTGACCCCCATAAACAAGGAACACTTTCACCATCGCTCACTATCATTATCTTGCTGGAGGCATGCCAGCACTACAGCTTGGATGCCCTCCCTAACTACAGTAACCCCACCCCTCCTTTAGAGTGCAGGCACTATACTACCCTCCTCCAGGACTCAAGTTTGGCTAATCTTTTTCACTGAATCCCTTCATAAATGTTACCTTGCTCACTCCAGCAGCATGCCAAGTCATAAAAACCACTTGCCTTCATTCTTATCTAACACACTCACACATGCCTGTTTGATGTTGAAGCCCCTTGCATACAAAAACCTCCATTACCCCCTCCCCCCATCCCTCCAACCTTTCTTAGGAAGACCCATACTCCTTCCCTCCACTACAGATTTATACACCCTCCAAGTCATTCTGTTTTCCTCCATCCTCTCTAATATTCACACCACACATTGCCCTCAGGCACAACATATCCACTGACTCCAGCTTCCTCCTCATGGCAGTGTTTAAAACCCATGCTTCACACATACAAAAGAATGTTGGTACCACTATGCTCTGATATCGTCCCCTTTTTTGTCTCCTTGAATAAGGTTCTTTGTCTCCACAGATGCATCACTGTGCCACCCACTTTTTTTTCCGCTCATCAGTTCTATGGTTCACCTTATCTTTCACAGGCCTATCTGCCAACAAGGCCACTTCCAAATGTTCATTTCTTCCATACTCCCTCCTTCCCATCTTATATCCAGTCTTTTGTTTCCTAAACTTTTTGTTACTCTAATCATCATGCTCTTTCCTAGGTTCACTTTTAATCTCCTTTTACATACCATCCTAAGTTCATCTACCAGTTTTTATTTTTTTTTTACCTATTTTACTTTCTCAATAATGTGTTACTTAGACTTTTTTCAATTTATTTATACTATTTATACTATAGTTAAGATGTTGAGCTCGCCCTGACTGTCAGCAGTGTCTCATATATTACACTCACTTTAGCCATTCAAATTTTTTGTTGCTGTTAGTTTTTGTATACCTTTGCTTCTTGATCTTTCACATGACAAGGTAGATGTCATTCTTTGTTTATGTTCATTTGGTAAGTAGACTTATTGTCACAGATGTTTCACTTTACTATACATTAGTTACTTTGTAGGTATCTTTAACAATAGTTTCAAGACCTGGTTACTTGAAAAGTATTTTCTCTTCACCTATTCTTTAAATGTAAAAAAAACCTGTTAAGTATTTATATATCTTAACCTGTATGTTACAATTCTCTCCTGATACAGTAAATCTTTAACCTAATAGTGTACATGATTTCCACTCCTGAAAGTGGGTGTGCTCCGTAAAAATGCATTACATAAACTAAATATATGAGAAAAATAGGGTTGCATTCAGAATCTCTAAAAGTTAACCCCAACACTTAAAAAATGCATAATGGTACAATAAAACACACTTTAGCTATCATCTGGCAGTTATAATAATAAGTTTGGCATTGTAGTATGGCATTTCTCACTGTTGACTGTGCAGTAAACCTCGTTGACTGCCTGGGCTATCATTTCATGCTAGAGATTTTTTTTTTTTAGAGGAAAAAGCTGGTAATTGACCCAGGTATGATGTAGGAATCTCACTTTGGCAGGGCTAAATATGGCTTAAGCTATGGTGGTGCCTAATCCCAGCAATATCTTGTAAGACTCCACAATTGTGAATGTGTGTACAGTACTGTATAATGTTTTAAACATGTACTAATATAACCACCACCACCTTTCAACAAACCGGCCATATCCACCGAAGCAGGGTGGCCCAAAAAGAAAAATGAAAGTTTCTTTTTTTAACTTTAGTAATGTATACAGGAAAACGAGGTTACTATTCCCTTGCTCCCGACATGTTAGTCATCTCTTATGACACGCATGGCTTATGGAGGAAGAATTCTGTTCCACTTTCCCATGGAGATAAGAGGAAATAAATAAGAACAAGAACTAGTAAGAAAATAGAAGAAAACCCAGAGGGGTGTGTGTATATATATGCTTGTACATGCAAGTGTAGTGTAACCTAAATGTAAGTACATAGAAGTAGCAAGACGTTCCTGAAATCTTGCATGTTTGAGACAGAAAAAAAATCAAGCAATCCTACCATCATGTAAAACAGTTACACCCTATCATATGCCTTTTCTAAATCCATAAATGCAATTAAAACTTCCCTACCTTTATCTAAATATTGTTCACTTACATGCATCAGTGTAAACACTTGGTCTACACATCCCTTACCCATTCTAATGCCCCCTTGTTTTTCTGCTATCCTGCTCTCTGTCTTACCTCTAATTCTTTCAGTAATAACCCTACCATACACTTTACCTGGTATACTCAGTAAACTTATTCCCCTATAATTTTTACAATCTCTCTCTTGTCCCCTTTCCCTTTATATAAAGGAACTATACACTCTCTCTGCCAATACCTAGGTACCTTCCCCTCTTTCATACATTTATTGAACAAAAGTACCAACCACTCCAAAACTATATCCCCTCCATCCCCCTTCTCTTAACATTTCTGTCATGATCCATCAGTTCCAGCTGCTTTACCCCCCTTTCATTCTACCTAATACCTCATGCATCTCCCCCACACTCACATTTGGCTCTTCTTCACTCCTAAAAGATGTTATACCTCCCTGGCCAATGCATGAAATTACTGCCTCCTTTCTTCATCAGCATTTAACCGTTCTTCAAAATATTCCCACCATATTCCCAATACTTCCAACTCCCCATCTGCTAACTCCACTATTCTGTTTTTAATCTTCAAATCCATTCGTTCCCTATTCTTTTTTAACCTATTTATCTCACTCCAAAATATATATACAGTGGTACCTCGGTTTTCGTCGATAATTCATTCCAGAATGCTGTTCGAGTGCCATTACCAAACAAATTTGTTCCCATAAGGACAAATGTAAATTAGATTAGTCCGTTTCAGACCCCCAAAAATACACTTACAAAAGCACTTACAAACAAACAAACAAACAAACAAATTTTATTTCATTGCAGGTTACATGGGTATGGGAAATTACAATGTAAATTGAGTGCAAGGAGAGCCACTGACATGCCATGGCATTAGGGGCATTGTTCGAGTTGGGAGCTGTACGAAAACCGAGGTACCACTGTATATTCTTTTTAACATGTCAGGTGTTTTCCTCTGAGGCAGGGTGACCCAAGAAAGAAAGAGACACTTTCACCATCATTCATACATAATCACTGTCTTTGCAGAGGCGTGCAGATATGCCAGTTCAGATGTCACTCCAAACAGCCAATATCCCAGACTCCTCTTTACAGTGCAGGCATTGTACTTCCTACCTCCAGGACTCAAGTCCGGCTAACCGGTTTCCCTGAATCCCTTCACAAAATATTACCCTGCTCACACTCCAAAGCTTGTCAAGTCCCAAGAACCATTCGTCTCCATTCACTCCTATCTAATATGCTCACATATGCCTTCTGTATGTCCAAGCCCCTTGCACACAAAACCTATTTTACCCCCATCCCTCCATCATTTCCTTGGATGACCCCTACCCTTCCTCCTCTCCACTACAGATTTATACATCATCCATGTCATCCTATTTTGCTCCAACCTCTCTAAATGACCAAACCACCTCAACACCCTCTCGTCAGCCCTCTGAATAATACTTTTAGTAACTCCACACCTTCTAATTTCCACACTATGAATTCTCTGCATAATATTTACACCACACATTGCTCTTAGATACAACATCTCCACTGCCTCCAGCCTGTATATATATGTATGGGAAATTTTCTCAGAGGAAAGGTATCATGTTCTTGCAACATTGCATAGTTCCTGATGATGCATGGAAGTGTGTGAAAGATCTTAAGCTAGAGATTTCCATCCCTTCCATGGCTTTTGTGTGTGTGTTTGGGTGTAGGTGTGTGTGTGTGTGTGTGTAGGTGTAGGTGTAGAGTGACCCAAAAAAGATGCAACACTTTCACCATCATTTACTGTCTCACTCTCTTGTAAGAGGTATGCTAATACTACAGTTCAGATGCCCCTCCAAACTGTAAATATACTCGCCTCTCCTTCCGAGTGCAGGCACTGTACTTTCCAACTCCAGGACGTAAGTCTGGCTAACCAGTGTATGTGGGGTGGGGAATGTAGAAATGTGCGTGTGCCCTTGACTCTTATAACTTTCTTGCAAATGACTCTGCTATTGCTTCCTTATGTTTACGCTTTTGTAAATTTCATGAATTCAAAGGGAACAAATTAGTGAGAGGTCAGAGAGTGACAGGAGAGACAAAAGGTGTAGAATTATATACACTGCCTGATTGGGTGTACGTTATCACTGTAATTGGTGAATTCCATCAGTGGAATTCCTTGTTTTACTTCATGACAGCTTTGTTAAAGAAACACTCACCTTCCATGCTTCAAGCAGTGCATTAACCCTTAAACTGTCCAAACGTAGATATATGTTCACGTGCATAGCTGACCGAATATTTTGAGAAAAAAATAAATTGTTCTTTTTCTTTAAAATGAAGAGTGCATTTTGTTTGTCATTCCCACATGTTGTAATACTGCACACAATGAGTGCACAGACCCATTCTCTAATCTCTAGGCAACTTAGGCTTATTGTGGAAAGGTTAAAAGCATTTGAAAAAAAACGTAGATCTACGTTCGGGGCAGTACGCACGCGAACGTATATCTACGTTTGGACAGTTTAAGGGTTAAAAGTAATCTGTATATAACACGGACAGTTTGATGGATAAGACACACATGAGTATCTTAATGACATGACCTTTTGCCAGCACAACAGCCTTTTTTTTTTTTTTCCTAATGCAGAGTAGGCTATATTTAAATATAACAGACAAACCCATAGAATTGTCTCATCCTTATCAAATTTTCTGAGTTATAGATGCCGTATACACAAAATTTGACTTCATAAGCCCTGCTTCCTCAAAATAGTAACTTATTCTGCTAGAATGTTCGTTACCTTGCTAAACTGCAGTACAGTAGGGCCCCACGTATACAGCAGGAATGCCATTTTTCCACTTATGAATGCATACAAATGCCATATACAGTAAACCGTCAGTTAAGACAGTTTCCTTTAAAACATTTTCTCCATTACACTATTGTCAAATTGCGGCATATTTTTGTTTTGCATTTCATAAAATTCAATTTAAACGGCTCTGCTTCTCAGTAGAGAAAAAATTTCAGCACCGCAAGCTGGATGGTGGGGATTTTTCCCTGTGTAGTGAGTGCTAGGCAGTCTGCATGTGGGTGGGGCCATTGTCTTTTATGGGGGAGGCCTTAGTTTCCTACCCTGCCACTTCCGTACCAGTGCTCCATATATATGCGTCCAGTACGGTACCCAGCATTGTCTGTGAATCAGGTTTTGGTCTATTCATTACCATACATTGCATCTGCCAAGGAACCATGGTACCCAGGAGCCATGCAAGTAATACAGGAAGTGGCAAGACAAAGTTAAAACGTTGAAGTCTTGAAGTTATGAAGAAAATCAAGATATTAGATAAGCTTAAATGTGGTGGGCATGGTGAGAGCTTATGGCCTTAATGAAGCGTCGGTTCATATGATTAAAAAGAGTGAAGCAAACATACGGGCTTGTACAATGAATAACCCAGGCTGTCGTCTGATTTACTGACTTGACTGACCTACTGACTTGATTGATTTGCTGAATGATGACTACTGGCTTGACTGACTAACTTGACTGACTGATTTACTGAATGACAACTGACCTACTGACGACTGATTTACTTGACTGACCTACTAACTTGACTGATTTACTGAATGACTTACTGATTTACTGAATGACTTGATTGATATACTGACTGCTTATTACTTGACTGACCGACTTGACTGACTCAACTGACTTGACTGATGGCTTACTGACTTGACTGACTGATCTACTGACTCACTTGACTGGACTACCATCCACCTCAGCCCAGATGGGCCTCAGCATGCCTCTCCACTCCCTCTTTCACAATCATCAACAGACACCAGCAGCCACAATTTAAGGTAATTATTATTGATGGCTTACTGACTTGACTGACTGACCTACTGACTCACTTGACTGGACTGACTTCCACCTCAGCCCAGATGGGCCTCAGCATGCCTCTCCCCTCCCTCTTTCACAATCATCAACAAACACCAGCAGCCACAATTTAAGGTAATTATTATTCCTGTTGCATTTGTAGCCTTAAACAACAAAAAAAATATAACAATTAACAACAATTGCATTATCATTTTTATTTATGTAAGATTTGAAGATCTAAAAAAAAAAAGTTGGTTGGCTTTTTTTGGGATCTCAGGAACGTAACCCTATTTTGCCCATAAGTTCTTCAGTTCCTTTAAAACGGATTTGTCTAACACTGCATTTTCAGGAACGTAACTACCATCTTAATCGACAGTGTACTGTAACAAGTTTACACTGACATATATTAAGCTAGCAGTATAACTAGGCATTAAAAAACAATAAAAAGTAAAATACACAGTACATTCATTACTTACCTTAAAATATTTGTAGTCTTAATGTAGGGTGAAAGGTGAGTAGTATTTATTTGTAGGAAGTCAGGTGTAGATAGCCCGGTAGGTGTAGCTATGTAGCTCACCTGGCTTCCTCACTTAAATGTAATACAGCCTCTCCTCACTTAGCGACATACTCATTTACTGACGACTCGGACTTACGACCAGCTCTCTGACCAGTATGCATACCTAAATAATGTATATTAGAGCTGATTTCCTCTATTCTGTTTATTACAGTATGCAGTACACTACTGTATTAACATTTAAAAATATATTAAAAATGTTATAAATGGTGCAGAGGTGACATTAAAACAATATCAAAGATGGTTGATACAAACCCACTACCATTATAGTATGCTCCTTGCTTAGCGACGAATTCATTTACCGACGTGGTCTTAGGAACGGAACCCCGTCATTGAGGAGAGGCTGCATACGATATTTAACCCATAAATTGTCCAAACGTATATATATGTTCTTACCGCTAGCGCCCCAAACGTAGATCAACGTTTTATTTTTCCTGCCTCCAAATTTGGCACGATTGACCTGAGATGCCTGGCAGCATAGAATGGGTCTTAACACTTGGTGTGCGCAGTATTAAAAAAATCTGGGACCACTTAGTACCTTGTGGGAGCACCAGTTCGATTGAGCGCCAGCTAGAGCAAACAGCGTGGTAAACACCTGGGATTCACTGATGTCATGTAGTATTAACACTCCCATTTTAAGAAGAAAGTGATGTTGACCCCGAGTTTAGTGGCTTTGAGGTGGATGTGGCCATAAGTGGTCAAGGAAATATCAAAAACCTCGATAATAACCCATGTGCAACACCCTTTCAGAATGTCTTATAACCGATGCCCTAAGTAAAGAAAAACAACAATTCTGGAACGTGTAATACGTGTTCAGCAGGCTGGCTAGCTGGCTCTATCTCCGTCTGTCTGTCTGTATCTATGTCTATCTGTCTCTACCTCTGTCTCACAGGTACACATAAATACAATTATACATAGTGTAAATTACCTAGGATAACCCAAAAAATCCAGACAAAGTGCTATACTGTGCTTGTATATATAATGCGTAAGCATGACTGGCAAATACGTATTTACACTTGCTCAGGAACCAGATGTGACGACGACGCAATCGTGTGTAATACCTGTTGGTTCACGAGTGGCTATCTCTGAGACAGAGAGACAAGCAGACAGAGACAGAGATAAATAGAGAGTTGGACAGACAGATAGATGGACAGATAGAGAGCTAAACAGACAGACATGTTTATATGTAACAGTGAAAACAAATAAAGCCAGGGCTGTGGACACTCATCAAATGTCACCACTGCACTGTCAGCTTCAAGGAAACTTATTATTATTATTATTATTATTATTATTATTATTATTATTATACTCCCAGACAGAAAGACAGACACACAGGTATGGTGAAAACAGAGGTAATTTGAAATGATCAGTCACTCAGTCTTGATGAATCTGAATCTGAAGTTAGAGCCACTGGTTAGTAAAACGGCTCACTTCACACTCACCCAGGCACTTATGTACTCGTTCAACCTATATTTAAAGCCAGACACACAGGCAGACAAAGACAGATAAGCAGAGCTAGACAGACAGATAGACAGACAGACATACAGTCATCCCTTGGTTTTCGATTGTCTCAGTTTTCGCCGATTTTGGTTTTCGCTCACTTTTTTCGTGGAAAAATTGTCTCAGTTTTCACCGATGGTATGGAACCTGTACACCGGTGCCGTGCACATACAAAGGCCGTAGGCCCGCCACCCATGCACCTCCCACGCACATTGTCACCCAGTCTAGCATTGTTTATGCTTGAGTGAACATCACCCCAGGAGTTCATACAAAACATTTAACAATTCATTGTTTTTGGCCCTTGATTATTGTGTGTGACTACTAAATAAGCTACCATGGGCCCAAAGAAAGCTCCTAGTGCCAGTCCTTTGGTAAAGAAAGTGAGAAACACGATGGAATTTAAGAGTGTAGCAGGCATGCAGGGAGTGTAGCAGGCATGCAGGGAGTGTAGCAGGCATGCAGGGAGTGTAGCAGGCATGCAGGGAGTGTAGCAGGCATGCAGGGAGTGTAGCAGGCATGCAGGGAGTGTAGCAGGCATGCAAGGAGTGTAGCAGGCATGCAAGGAGTGTAGCAGGTATGCAAGGAGTGTAGCAGGTATGCAAGGAGTGTAGCAGGTATGCAAGGAGTGTAGCAGGTATGCAAGGAGTGTAGCAGGTATGCAAGGAGTGTAGCAGGTATGCAAGGAGTGTAGCAGGTATGCAAGGAGTGTAGCAGGTATGCAAGGAGTGTAGCAGGTATGCAAGGAGTGTAGCAGGTATGCAAGGAGTGTAGCAGGTATGCAAGGAGTGTAGCAGGTATGCAAGGAGTGTAGCAGGTATGCAAGGAGTGTAGCAGGTATGCAAGGAGTGTAGCAGGTATGCAAGGAGTGTAGCAGGTATGCAAGGAGTGTAGCAGGTATGCAAGGAGTGTAGCAGGTATGCTAAGGAGGTAGCAGGTATGCAAGGAGTGTAGCAGGTATGCAAGGAGTGTAGCAGGTATGCAGGGAGTGTAGCAGGTATGCAGGAGTGTAGCAGGTATGCAAGGGAGTGTAGCAGGTATGCAGGAGTGTAGCAGGTATGCAGGAGTGTAGCAGGTATGCAGGGAGTGTAGCAGGTATGCAGGGAGTGTAGCAGGTATGCAGGGAGTGTAGCAGGTATGCAAGGAGTGTAGCAGGTATGCAGGAGTGTAGCAGGTATGCAGGAGTGTAGCAGGTATGCAGGGAGTGCAGGTATGCAGGGAGGTAGCAGGTATGCAGGAGTGTAGCAGGTATGCAGGAGTGTAGCAGGTATGCAGGGAGTGTAGCAGGTATGCAGGGAGTGTAGCAGGTATGCAGGGAGTGTAGCAGGTATGCAGGGAGTGTAGGTAGCAGGAGTGCAGGATGCAGGGAGTGTAGCAGGTATGCAGGGAGTGTAGCAGGTATGCAGGGGGTGTAGCAGGTATGCAGGGAGTGTAGCAGGTCAGAGTGCAGGAGGAGTGTAGCAGGTATGCAGGGAGTGTAGCAGGTATGCAGGGAGTGTAGCAGGTATGCAGGGAGTGTAGCAGGTATGCAGGAGTGTAGCAGGTATGCAGGGGGAGTGTAGCAGGTATGCAGGGAGTGTAGCAGGCATGCAGGGAGTGTAGCAGGCATGCAGGGAGTGTAGCAGGTATGCAGGGAGTGTAGCAGGTATGCAGGGAGTGTAGCAGGTATGCAGGGAGTGTAGCAGGTATGCAGGGAGTGTAGCAGGCATGCAGGGAGTGTAGCAGGCATGCAGGGAGTGTAGCAGGCATGCAGGGAGTGTAGCAGGCATGCAGGGAGTGTAGCAGGCATGCAGGGAGTGTAGCAGGCATGCAGGGAGTGGTAGCAGGCATGCAGGAGTGTAGCAGGCATGCAGGGAGTGGCAGGCATGGAGGTAGCAGGCATGCAGGGAGTGTAGCAGGCATGCAGGGAGTGTAGCAGGCATGCAGGGAGTGTAGAGCATGAGGATGCAGGCATGGAGTGTAGCAGGCATGCAGGGAGTGTAGCATGCATGCAGGGAGTGTAGCAGGTATGCAGGGAGTGTAGCAGGTATGCAGGGAGTGTAGCAGGCAGGGAGGGAGTGTAGCAGGCATTCAGGGAGTGTAGCATGCATGCAGGGAAGTGACCCCGGATAAGGACTTGGTACCTAAATTCCTTATGGAGGGGGATTCCCCTTCCAAAAATTAGGGTCTCTTCCCTCTCCCCTCCTTCCTCTCTTCCATCCAGCAACATCAGTCTTCAATAAAGGTAAGTGCCACATAGAGTTCATTCATTTGTGCATGTAAATCTATCTTTAAGGCCCCCCCAATTTTTTTTTTCCAAACTTCTGAGTTTCTGGAACGGATTAATTGATTTTCCATTATTTCTTATGGGGAAAATAGTTTTGGTTTTCGCCGATTTTGGTTTTAGTTGATCCATCTGCAACGGATTAAAATCGAAAACCAAGGGATGACTGTACATGTTCTTGTGTAACAGTGAAAACAAATAAAGCCAGGGTTCCCTGCAGCAGTGCACTATCATCAAATGTTGCTCCACTGCTTACCCTGTCAGCAGTTTAGTGACACTCATCATAAACACCATGCTTCAAGAAGTTTCATATATACTCCAGCATGTCTAAAACACGGTAGTTACATTCCTGAAAACGCCATGTTAAGTAAAACCGTGTTAGGTAAACTGAAGAATTAATGGGAAAAATAGGGTTACGTTCCTGGTAGCCCCAAAAAAGCTAAACAATATTTTTTAGGCCTCCACATCTTACAAAAATAAAAGTGAATATATAATTGTAGTTCATTGTCGTGATGTATTATGTTGTTTTTACTGCTTAAGATTACAAATGCAACAGAAATAATAGTATTTCTTACCATAAATTGTGGGTGCTGGTGTTTGTGGATGATTGTGGAGGGTGGAGAGTTATGCTGTGGCCCTACTGGGCTGAGGTTGATGGTAGAGGTTCTGGTACTAAAGTCGATGGCTGTACTGGAGTGTGCATAAATTCTGTGAAGGATTTCTGTTCTATTTTACCCTGCAGTACATTATACAACTGACGGTAAGGCATCAGCTGCTCTAGACACCATTTCAGGGTCCTCTTCAGTGAAAAAGTCAGTCAAAGTCAGTCAGTAAATCAGTCACTCATCACAAACTCATATTTACCTCATTCTTTTTATGTGCACAAAGTGACGCTTCATTACGGCCACAGGTTATCTCTTGTCTAATATCTCTATTTTCTTCGTTAATTCTAACTTAAATGCTTATACCTTTTCTTGCCACTTTCAGCAACACTAGTATGCCTACTGGGTGTCATGATTGCTTGGCAGATACAATATATGGTAATTAAAAGATCTAAACTCAATCCACAAACATAAAAATAAACACAGCTAGCTCCTAGCAGAGAATGGTCCTACATACGTAGGACCATTGGTGGGGGTGGCAGAGGGTGGTGGCAGGGGATGGTGGTAGGTCTCTTCGTTGACTCGGTGGTCTATCCCACAGCCAGAAGTATCCCGCAGGCAACGCTCTGAATTTTTTCCACTCCCATAAACTGAACCGTGTTAAGTTAATTTTACGAAGTGTTGGATAAAATTGTGCCACAATTCTTCAATAGTGCTATAACCAAAACGTGCCAAATAAAACCCTGTAATATAACGGTCTGCTGTAAATTAAGACGTTAATGTGCCCAAGAGTGATTATTACTATTATGTATTAATACAGCCTCTCCTCACTGAACGACTGAGTTCCGTTTCGAAGACTATGTCGGTAAATGAATTCATCGCTAAGTGAGGAGCATACTATAATGGTAGTGGGTTTGTGTCATCTATCTTTGATATTGTTTTAATGTCACCTTTCCACCATTTATAACATTTCTGGTATATTTTTAAATGTTTATACAGTAGTGTACTGTATATTGTAATAAACAGAATAGAGGAAATCAGTTCTAATATACATTATTTAGGTATACATACTGGTCAGAGAGCCCATTGTAAGTCCGAGTCGTTGGTAAATGAGTATGTCGCTAAGTGAGGAGAGGCTGTATGATGATGATTATTATTATTCTTATTATTATTATTATTATTATTATTATTATTATTATTATTATTATTATTATTATTATAATATGGCATCAAGACTAGAGGGACACTCTTGGTGATTTTAATGTTTACCTGCACACCAGCACAGTATGTAAGTTTATCTAGGTACAGGTACACATAAGTATTGTTATCGGAGTACGTATAAAATACACAATTTTAAAGCGCTTGAAATTTTGGAAAGTTTCCAGACATAATGGAGAAACATGCAGCTCATGGAGAATGCAAATAAATTGGGTGCGCGCAGTGACTGTATTAAAGAGTCAGGTGGGGGAGCCGTATAGAGATTTTTGGTCATAATGTCCATATTAGCGAACTACCATAAGGCAAAACGACGTAAAGCGAGGCCCTGTTTTGTATGTTATTCTGTCTACAGTTGACACATTTTAGCTTTTTTAACACTTAAGCTTTACTAAAATAATGCTTTGGTTCACTCATACCTTTCATAGTCTGATAACGGCATTTTTAGTTTGTGAACAAAGTAATTTTGACTTTCATTTATTTGAGCCTCAGATACTTCTATGATACATAGCATAACTCTTGGACTGATAAGTATAGTAAATCTTCCAAATAACAGACTTATTAGGGTAGCAGGTGGCCAGAAATGCATTCGTAATGGATAGAAAAGAAATTGGCTTGATTTTAACAATAATGGATAATTTTGTAACCAACGGACTTTGTCCACTGTTTCCAAATTGATTCACCCAGTGGATTTTGTTCCATATTTCCGAAGTCTGTTAAATGATGGTGTGTCATATGGAAGGTTTGCTGTAACATTTGGTCAATGGCATTGTATCTTTGTGTACAGTTTTCTCTCCATAGCGAGTGGAACATTTTTGTATCTGGTTCTCTGTTATAGAACTGATATTTTGCACATACCTCCAGTTACCTTTTATGTCTTCTCCACTTCCATGCACACTATCAGTTACTTGTATATCCCTAAATCTCATGGCTTGTTGGTGAAAGTGCATTTCATAATTTCTTTTTATGTAAATACCCCATAGTTATGCTACGATTCCTCAGTTTGATGTAGAGCATTATTTTCTCCCTCAAAATTTTGGCCATCTGACTTGTTTGAAGGTGGCTGCTCTGGGAGATGTATATGGCTCTGGAAGGTGATGAATTATGAGGCCCCTCCCTGTAAGTGTTACCAGCTGAGCACTTGAATATGCTTTATTAGGAAGCAGATAATTTTACATTTTGTGTAGCTCCTCTATTGCTGGTAAGAAGTGCTTTGAAGTACAGTGTGAGATTTCTTTATGCAAAAAACATTTTGCTTTTCTCCATATTTATTTTTGTCTACTTAAATGGAAAAGTAATTGAAAAAGTTTTTTAAGTAGACATTAAGACTTAAAATGTACTCTCCAGCAACAGGACCGTTCTCGTGGTGCCGAGCCCTCATCAGGGATGAGCACCCCTGGTTCACGCACTTCTTCTGTTCTTCCTGATCTCCTACCACAGGTTGGTTTTTATTTTTATTTCACAAGTGTTTATTTGCGGCTTTTATTATTCGGAGAAACAATAGAATGTTTAGGATGGGTGCTGAAAATGCAGATTTGAAATTTTATGTACAGTGCCTGCCACCAGGTGGGTTTAATACTCATCAAATAGCTCTTACGCTTTCATATCATTTGGTAAAAATGAGCAGCTTGATATGAACCACTAAATGCCCACATACTTATTTACCTCACCAACTTCCTCAGCTTTTTGGCATTTATGCTTTGCTGTATTGAACCTGAGTTATCAGGTTATGATTACACCACCTGCTATGTTTTAACATAGATATAAAAGTGATTGTAAATTATGGATTTGTCTTCTTTGTCAGGTTGACATAATTACACTATTGGGTATTTTAGCAAACTTTCCTTAACATTTCACCTGATGTGTTTTTCTGAATGAATTAGATGCATTATCATATTATAAGGAAATTCATTATAGTGCAGAGCACATACATTACTGATAATGAGAACATTTATTTTTCCATGCAGCAGTGATTCCACATTCCACTCCCAGCTTGACAAATGAAATCAGAATAACATAATTGCAAACAAATCACAGAACAAGTGGGGCTGGAGTCTATGGCGGGCAAGTCCTAAAACTCGCAGGCCAGTGTGCTTAACCACATGGACATGTGTTAAGCACACTAGCCTGTGAGTTTTAGGATTTGCCTGCTGATTCGAGTGCTCCACCCCACCCCAACTCCCACCCCTTGCCCCTGTTCTGTGATTTACAACTCAGATTTATTCTTCATTTAGCAATTTATTATTTTATTTGTGTGCTGTATTTTTATACAACAAATTTATAGGAAATTTTATTACATTGGCCATTTTCCACCAAGATAGGAGAGTCAAATAAGGAAACATATTTACTATTACTCATTCCATAGCTGTCTTTTTATAAAGGCACTGTTAGTAAATGATGACATAAGCTGATAAGTGGGCAAAATGGCACTATATTGCAGAGGAACCTGTTACTGCTGCAGCAATTTGTCGAGAGCTGAACTTTATCAAGCATACGAAAAACACATTCATGCTCTACATTATAAGATAAATGAGCATCCTGAAGTCAAGATGGAGAAAGGTCAAAGGTGGGGTAAAAAAAAGAGGTCCAGGGGGGTTAGGTCAGGGAAGTTAGGTGGGGGGTGCCAGGGATGGGTAGCATTTTTAACCCTTAAACTGTCCACACGTAGATATCCGTTCACGTGCGTACTGCCCCGAACGTAGATCAAGGTTTTATTTTTCATTCCTTCAAATTTAGTGCGATAGGCCTGAGTCGCCTAGACATGAGAGAATGGATCTACACCCTCAGTGTGCGCAGTATTAAAAAAATCTGGGACCACTTAGTACTTTGTGGGAGCACCAGTTCAATTGAGTGCCAGCTAGAGCAAATACTGTGGCAAACCCCAGGGATTCACTGATGTCATGTCGCATTAACACTCCCCTTATAAGAGGAAAGTAAAAATAGGTTAGATAAATACATGAGTGGCTGTGGGTGGGTGTGAGTTGGACCTGACTAGCTTTTGCTACTAGGTCTGATGCCATGATCCTTCCTTCAGAGGATGTGACCTGACTATGTGGGTCATTGGTCTAACCTGGGGGGTGATATGGACCTGCCTTGCATGGGCCAGTAGGCCTGCTGCGGTGTTCCTTCTTTCTTATGTTCTTATGTATTCGGCAGGCTGGCTGGCTTTGGCTGTCTCTTTGTCTGTCTATATCTTTGTCTGTCTATATCTTTGTCTGTCTATATCTATATGTCCTATATCTCTCTCTCTCACATGTACACATAAGTACAGTTATTATACATAGTGTAAATTACCTAGGATAACCCAAAAATTCCAGGCAAAGTGCTATACAATACTTGTAGAGATAAGGCATAATAAGCATGACTGGCAAGTAATACGCATCTTCACTTCTGCATCGTGTATAATACCTGTTGGCTTACGAGCCGCACTCTGAGACTGAGACAAGCAGACGGAAAGACACACGCACACAGGCAGACAGAAAGACAGATAAGTAGAGTTAGACAGAAATAAGCAGAGCTTGACAAACAGACAGACAGATACAGGCAGACAGAGACAGATAGACAGACAGGCAGACAGATAGACATTGAAAATGGGAGGGTTCCCTCCAGCACTGCTGACATTTATCAAATGTCACTGGGCTGTCAAGAGTTATCTGACACTTGTCAACACACCATTCTTCAAGGAGTTTCATATAGTACTCCAGGCACACAGGCAGACAGAAAGACAGATAAGCAGAGCTAGACAGACACAGACAGAGATACTGACAGATACAAACAAACAGATTCAGACAGATACAGACAGATAGACAGACAGATAGACAGACAGACAGACAGATAGATAGACAGACAGACAGAAAGACACAGATAGATAGATACAGAGTGAAAGAGCGAGGGTTCCCTGCACACATTCATTCATCAATGTCAATGCCTTATCAGTAGTTATCTGGCAATTGTCATAACACTATTCTTCAAGGTGTCTGGATGTCTAAAACATTGCTGGGACCTATAAATACTTCGTATATATTTATAGACAATAGTAAATGACCAAGGTAGGCGAAAATGTTCACCTGTTGGTGTGATTGTGACTATTTGAGTACTATTTCAGTACATTAATATTAGTGTTAGAACAAAGATTGGCTATGAAATCACAGGAACTATTGTAAATTGTAATTATCAGAACATAAAAATTATATAAATTAAAATGAAAACTAGAAAAAAAAAGTATATCGGCAATACAGTGGACCCCCGAGTTTCGTAAAAACTTCACTCCTGAAGTCTGCTCAAGTGCCATTACCGAACGAATTTACTCCTTTAAGGAAAAAATTCACGTAGGTTAGTCTATTTCAGACCCCCAAAAATACTTTTCCACAAGCACTTACAATATTATACTTACATAAATGTACGATTTCCGGGGTTTACGAAACTCGGGGGTCCACTGTGCTTCTGCAAGCGGCAGGACTTGATGTTGCCGTCAGGTGAGCATCCAGCACCAAATTGGTGGGCTTATATCTCGGTAAGTATTGGCCCTAAAAAAATTGTTTTTAGACTATCCTGTTTATAAAAATGCGCTCTACATTTAAAAAAAAAAAAAAAATTCAAAATATTCGGGGCAGTACGCAGGTGAACGTATATCTACGTGTGGACAGTTTAAGGGTTAATACAGTACAAGAATCTTGGCTGATGTGAGCAGTGGGTCCATCCAACATGCACTATCTGTTGTTGTTCTCAGTGGTCTCAGTAAGGTGAATGGTAGTTATTTTGTTCTTCTGAAACAGTTCCTGCCCTGCTCCCCAGTTTATGACTTGAAAGTGTAAATTGTTGTGGATGATGCATATGTGTAATACACACATTGTTTGCATCATTCGTCCTGAAGTGAGTCTGAAGTACATTCCCTGTTTCCCTAATATAAGCCTTGCTGCATCCCCCAAGTGGAATGCTGTAAACCCTTGCAGTAGTCATGATTTTGGGTCTTTGATGTCTGGTGATCTCTCTTGGTTGTAGTAGTAAAGCAGCTACATGCATGCTGGCTTTACAGAAAATGGTTGTGACTGATGTGGCTACCTGTGGGGAGAATGAGATGACATTTGATGCTAGGGCACCCCATGAGTGTTGTGAATTAGTAGGGCTTTCCTCTTTCATTCATTGATGATGTGTGGAGGAATCTTTAAGACAGCACAAATGCATCCTCGATACATACCTGCTCACTTGCCAAAAATTCACTGTCACAAATCCTGAGGATGTGAAACAAGAAACCTATGATGATACCATGCTTCCTTCTCCTGTTGGGTGACCAAGAACATTATGAAACCATAACATCCTTCACCCTGAAAGGACACTAGTTTTGTTCTTAAAGAAACCAAGAAGATTCTCACTCACACCACACAAGGAAAGCAACTTTGTTACTTTCTTCTGTCTAAACCCAGACCTGTACACACAAACCTGGCTTTTCTCTTCCATCTCTTATATCCGGGATTGGCAGGAGAATACAAGAGCTGCAACAGATTGATATATCATTCCCATCCAGCATAAAGCCAATAAAGCTTTTAAATTACTCAGAATGCCTCAGCGTCTAAATATGTTCTCACTCGACTGGAAGAGAGAGAGAGAGAGAGATGACTCACGAACTTGTAATGACAAGATTGCAAACAAACCATACCATGGGCAGGGCTTGAACCTGTGGTAGAGAGTCGTAAAATTCCAGACTGATGCGTTAGCCACTGGGCCAGCTGGCTACAGTAAGATTCATCCAACGAGGTATATTTGTACACCATAGGAAGGTTAGCATAGGCACCAGTGTGACCACAAATGCAAGTTTTTACAGATGAATCTCCCACCAGCGTGGCCATGACAAACTTATTGTAGCCAGCTGGCCCAGTTGCTAACGTGTCAGTCTGGAGTTTTACGACTCTCTGCCATGAGTTCAAGCCCCACCCGTGGTATGGTTTGAGAGAGAGAGACACATGATCAAATCACAGAATGAGTGGGGCTTGATCCTATGACAAACGAGCCCTAAAACTCACAGGCCAATGTGAGTTTTAGGACTCACACTGGCCTGCGTCCCACCTGTTCTGTGGTTTGTTTGCAGTCATATTATTATGATTTCGTGAGTCATGAAAGCAAGAGATACATGATAATATATACATGGAAGGCACTTTGAGGGTCTGGTCCCAAATCTGCACATATCCATGACAGCATACTAGAGTGAGAGATATGGGAGAAAGGTGCAATTAGAGACCATTGTTTCAACATCTGTGGTCCCAGGCTTTTTAACATCTTACCAGAGGATATCAGAAACACTACCAGAACAAGTGTAGAGGTCTTAAAGAGAAAACTTGACAATTTCCTCCACTAGCTGCCAGATCAACCAAGCTGTGATGGATATATGGACAGAAAGGCTACCAGCAGCAAGAGCCTAATTGACTAGGCAAGCTCAAATACAAGCCTGGCCTATGGCAGGGCTATGGGAGTAGGATAACTCTCTACACTCATCGAAGGTATATCATATGTAACAGGCCATGCATCCCACTGTGTGGTGGGCATTCTGGACATACACTTTTCTAAACTTTTGGGTGCCTTCAGTAACTTGCATCACTTCAGGGATATCTCTACTCTGAACTAGTTGATCATCACGCATAAAAAGTTCCTCAGTCTGAATATCACTTTCCTCTTCACCTGGGTTGACATTGATTAAGTTTTTTTCTTCTATGGAACTCCATTCCTGATTGTCTGCCTCTTTCCTTTCCTAAACAATATTTCATGGACTTTGTTGACTTTTTTGTAAGATTTAAACTTTTCTTTCAGGGATGACCTCTACAAGTAAAAGTATGGCTTGGCTGTGGGGTCACTCCTCAGTGCCATCTTGGTCATTTCTTATCTTGAGCACATAGAGAAAGACTTGTTCAATATCATTCCACATGTCATGATGGCTGAGGTAGATAGATGATGACCTACTGCAGGGGTCTACAGTATTCCATGTGGGGATGAAGTAAGGTTTATGCTGGGGAGACAGGGCATGATCTTCATGACTTGCCCTCAAGAACACAAATAGGCATGCTGGATGGATGATGCCAACAGCAGCAGAACATCTAGTTCAGGAGGATGATAGAACTAAACACATGTTATGGAGGTACCCACAATTCATGTTACTTAGACCATTGAGCAGAACAGTGGAATGTACACTTTGGTTAGACCCATCACTCAAACTGTCCACAATTTTTATATTGAAAATGCTACCCATCCCTTGTCTCCCTTGCCTTATTTGGCTAACCTCACCTCTTATAAGAGGTTAGATAATTATCTAACCCCTAGACTTTTCCCTTTACCCCGCCTTTAATTTCCTGTGAACTCTCTTGGTTTGACCTCAGGGTGCCTATTAGCCTTATAAGGTGATGTATCTGTGTTTTTATTGTATACTTGATACAGTCCAGTCCTGGGCAAATTGGTGTAGTAGTGAAAAAAGATTTCCTTTGCAACATGGTGTCTTTTTTCACCATTTAAATGCACAGTTATCACCATTGAAATGACCCACCAAACAGCAGCATCCCCACCCATGCTTTGAGAATGCTGGCACTGTACTACCCCACCTCCAAAATTCAAGTTTAGGTAACCAGCTGAATCTCTTCATAGTGGATACCACATGCTCAGGTAGCAGGTTAAATCCCAAAACCCACTCTTCTCCACTCAGATTTACCTTACACGCACATGCCTGCTGAATTGCGTGTTTATTTTGTGTAGTCTTTCCATTATCACATAAACTGTACATAAATTTTTTGAGCTTTCCTTCAACTTCTCTCATCATAAGCATGATTTATAAGTGTTGCACTTACATATGAATGTACTGTTCATTGGCATGAATTATATTCTTCTAACTTCAGTAGAGGGGTAGAGAGATAGCTGGAATAAGTTTGACTTCTGCTATTACTAGCTCAGGGTATGATTCTTGGATATTTTGTAAAAAAAAAAAAAATGAATCTGAGAAAGCTAAAACCAGCTTCTAAATCTTCAAAGCCTCTTCAATAAAGCATTGGTGAATGTGTTGTTTGTTGAGGTCAAAATGTTCCTGAAATTTTTTGAAGAAGTTGTCAAATATTGATTTGAAAAATTCAAACTGCCCCTTGTCACCAGTGGGAGATTGAACAGTAAACAATATGTCAACCATCAAGGAAATTTTAGCTGTTTTTGGGTGAACTTTTGCTTTTATGTTGAAATGATTAGAAGTTGAGGTTTGATCCACAGTAATTCAAGTCTTTAGTAGCATGGACCTTGCCTGTTTTTTTTATATAGGAGCCATAGGAAGTGGAGGAGGTAGCCATTTACTGGTGCCTCCACAAATTTCACTACCTATTTCACCATGTAAACAATCCATGCATTTTATAATCATCTATCTCATTGTTGCTTCCTCTTCTCTTCTAACAGAGACAATGTCACGAAGCCTATAATTACTACAGGGCCTGTGAATCATACATCTAGTTTGACAGTAACTTTATCTAAGCTTAGACTAACACTTGAGCAAAACACAAGCCTTGTTATCAGAGCTAGACAGTCATGATTTCAATAACCCATAGTGGAGGAGACACTGGTGTCTATCGGACAGGAGAGAGGAGGGATACTTATCTCTAGTATCATTGTTTGATGAATGGTTATTCAAGCTTAGGTGCTCTTTTATACAGGCGATAGACAATTGGATTTTGTTTGAAAGAGAAGGAAGATGGTTAATCTTATCTAAGGAATGGTAGGAGGGTCTACATTGTGTTTTAGAGGTGCACTATAATATATAGACTGTAAATGGTTCATCAGACCCAGAAATATAGGCATTTATGTATGAATTTATGTATGTAAAGTGAAGTGTCATTTAACTAACATAACCTAGCCTAAAATTAAAAAAAAACAAAAACAGGGTGTAGCCTTGATGCAAGGACAGGTTTTATGTTGGGATATATGCACCAAATGATTTAAGAAATTATTTAGGCCAGCCAAGTGCCACCACTGCATACAAAGCACAAAATGTATTCCGATAGAGCAATGTCGTACAGCTTTGTGACCAATATTTGTCGAGTATTGTATTGCATAATTCTGTATGCAAAAAAAAAAAAATTCTTAAGGTAAACCCTTGATATAATGGGCTTCAGAAATATGAAACAAAATCCGCTGGGTCAATAGATTCAGACACAACAGACAAAGTCTGTTAGCTATAGAATTGTCTGTTATTGTTACTATCACTACAAAAGAATCTGTACTCTGTCCAACAGAAATGCCATTTCTGCCCACCTGCTCCTCCCTATTAGTCTATTATACTGTGGGTTTAATGTACTTTGATTATTCTCAGAATGGAATAAAGAAAAGATACACAATTAACCTGCACATAGGAAACTTGTGACAGTATTTTGGTCCAACTTGGATCATTAACAATCCACTGTGACTTATTAATGGTCCAAGCTGGACTGAAATGTCACCATAAATATCAGTGTTGCAAGTGAGGGTCAGTTGTGTATTAAATAACAAAAAAGGCACAATACCGTGACTGGAACAATACACACACAACCCGCACATATAAAAGAGAGGAGCTTACGACGACGTTTCGGCCCGACTTGGACCATTTACAAAGTCACACTAACACACAGAGACAGAGGAAGGGTATTTATAGGCAGGCAGACAGGGGAGGGTACAAGAGAGTGGGGAAATGTAGGAGTAGTGGTAGTAGTGGTAGTAGTAAAGGTAGTAGTAAACCCTCACTCCTTTTCTTGGTACTTTTTCTCCTGCCCACCTTCGTCACTCTCAAGACTTCATCGAACGTGTTCGCTCTCTCCCGACCTGTAAGATGCTTAGTCTTGATGTCGAGTCCCTCTTCACTAATGTCCCTCTGGATGATGTCCTTAATTTTCTCGGAGAGAAGGCCAATGAAGGGTTACTTCATCTCCCTATACCTACTGATGTCTTTCTTGATCTTATCCGTCTTTGCGTGGACTCTAACTCCTTTTCCTTTCAAGGTAAATATTATTCTCAAACCTTTGGTGTCGCTATGGGCTCTCCTCTATCTCCTGTTCTTGCTAATCTTTATATGGAATACTTCGAGACTGTTCTTCTTCCCACTATTGATGTACGTCCTTCACTCTGGCTCCGCTATGTAGATGACATCTTTGCTCTTTGGCCTCATGACTTAAGTCTCTTCCAACCTTTTCTTGATGCTCTTAATAATCTTGCCCCTTCCATTAAGTTTAAAGCTGATTGGGAATCTAATTCTTTGCTTCCTTTCCTTGATGTTCATGTCCACCGTTCAGTTACAGGTTTTGCCTTCTCCGTGTACCGCAAGCCTATGCACAGTGGCATGTACATTCATTACTTCTCTTATCATGCCTCCTCTGTCAAGAAGAGTGTTCTTATCTCCCTCTTTCTCCGTGCTCTCCGCATCTGTGATCCTCAGTTTCTTGAAGCAGAAATTTCCACTCTTCATAATTCTTTTTCCCGCCTGGGCTACCCTTCCCATTTCATAGACTCTGCTTTCTCTCGTGCTAAACGGACTTTCTTCTCTCCTAAACCCTCTACTCCTGAGAACTCTCCAGTCCTCTGCCTTCCCTACATCTCTGGTCTCTCTAATCTCAGCAACTCTCTCCGTTCCTTAGACATCAAACTTACCTTTCGCCAAACTAACACTCTTCGCACTAATCTAGTTCATACCTCCCTACCTCCACAGATTCTCCTGGTGTCTACTCTATTTCTTGCTCCTCCTGTCCTCTTCAGTACTTCGGAGAAACTGGCCGATCTCTTTCTGACAGACTCAGGGAGCACAAAAATAGTGTTAGGCTTGCCGACACTAATAATGCTCTTTTCTGTCATGTCAGAGATCACAGTCATCCCATTGATTGGTCTTCTGCTAAAACTGTCTACCCTACGTCTAACTTTCATAGTCGCCGCCTGGTTGAATCCTCCCTTATACACAACTTTCCCTGTATGAATCTTAGCCCTGGCTTTGTCTCTGTTGATGCTTTCCTCTCTCATTACATTGTTAAATGCTCTAAACTTCAGAACACCCGTGACTTAACCTGATTCCTTCCCTGTCTTATCTTCCCCTTCTCCTTTTTTCTCCTTGGGTTTTCCTTTCTTTCTGTTCTTTCTTTTGCCTTGTATTTTCCTTCATTTTTCGCTTTTCTTCCCTCTCGTACCCCCTTGCGGGTCACTAGCCTCATAGCAGTGCTCCTTCCCATATGACTGTCTACTCTACTACCTTTACTACTACCTTTACTACTACCACTACTACCACTACTCCTACATTTCCCCTCTCTTGTACCCTCCCCTGTCTGCCTGCCTATAAATACCCTTCCTCTGTCTCTGTGTGTTAGTGTGACTTTGTAAATGGTCCAAGTCGGGCCTGAAACGTCGTCGTAAGCTCCTCTCTTTTATATGTGCGGGTTGTGTGTGTATTGTTCCAGTCACGGTATTGTGCCTTTTTTGTTATTTATGGACCCCGCAGGTAAGCGTCTTATTCTTTCTAACTTTTTTAATGTTCTTCCTTCGTTTAAACCCGTCTTTCGTTCTTATGAGGCTGCTCTTATTGCCACCAGGCGTCGTAAGAATCAGCTTCGCTTCTACGTGACTGTCTTGCTGAGCAGGTTCTGCCCCCTTCCTTTTCCCATTTCCTGAAACCCAACCCTCTGGGCACTCCCTTTCCTGATCATGCCCGTCTCCTACTCCAACAACTCATTATTTCTACTAAGTCTCAGGTTGAAGATGCCTTCTTTACTCTCCGTCAGCGTCAACATGCTCTCTTTGCTTCTCTTCCACAAGATCTCTGTAACCTTCTCACTACCGTCGCTTTTGATACTGCTCGCCTGAATTCACAAATGCATTCCTCTAAACTACAGAACAAACTTCAACGTCTCATCTCAGATAGTCCTTGGTCTAAATTCCCCCTTACCGACTGTGTTACTAATCTGTCTTCTGTCACACTCTCCCAACATGAGCTTGAACTGCTTGGTTTTGGTCTTTCCTTTGCCACTTCACCTGCCCCTCGCTGGTATTGACATGATTAGCTCTTTTGACTCTTTTCGTCAGTCTCGCTCTCGTAATAATAATCTTCCTGATTTATCCACTTTTCGTGGCGCTCTCCTTCCTGCTCTTGATAGCCTGTTTTCTAAAAACCATCACCTTCCTCGCCGTTATCAACTTGCCCTTTCTGCCCTTAAATCCAACGCTAACATTGTCATACTCTCTTCTGATAAAGGTAATTCGGTTGTTATCCTTGATCATGAGGATTACCTCCATAAAGCCGATGTCTTGCTCTCTGACTCACGTACCTACACTCCTCTCGTTTCCATCCCTCTTGATCGTATCAAGAGAACTTTCAACAAGAAACTTAAGACTCTCTCCGACCTCTGCCCTTCTGACTTTAACCTTGTTCATCGTTTTCGTGTCATCTGTCCCTCTCTGCCCTATTTCTATGGCCTTCCCAAAACTCACAAACCTGATATTCCTCTACGTCCCATCATATCTTCTAGAGGTTCTGTCTCTTATTCTCTTGCGTCCTGGCTAGCCAAAACCCTCACTCCTTTTCTTGGTACTTTTCTCCTGCCCACCTTCGTCACTCTCAAGACTTCATCGAACGTGTTCGCTCTCTCCCGACCTGTAAGATGCTTAGTCTTGATGTCGAGTCCCTCTTCACTAATGTCCCTCTGGATGATGTCCTTAATTTTCTCGGAGAGAAGGCCAATGAAGGGTTACTTCATCTCCTATACCTACTGATGTCTTTCTTGATCTTATCCGTCTTTGCGTGGACTCTAACTCCTTTTCCTTTCAAGGTAAATATTATTCTCAAACCTTTGGTGTCGCTATGGGCTCTCCTCTATCTCCTGTTCTTGCTAATCTTTATATGGAATACTTCGAGACTGTTCTTCTTCCCACTATTGATGTACGTCCTTCACTCTGGCTCCGCTATGTAGATGACATCTTTGCTCTTTGGCCTCATGACTTAAGTCTCTTCCAACCTTTTCTTGATGCTCTTAATAATCTTGCCCCTTCCATTAAGTTTAAAGCTGATTGGGAATCTAATTCTTTGCTTCCTTTCCTTGATGTTCATGTCCACCGTTCAGTTACAGGTTTTGCCTTCTCCGTGTACCGCAAGCCTATGCACAGTGGCATGTACATTCATTACTTCTCTTATCATGCCTCCTCTGTCAAGAAGAGTGTTCTTATCTCCCTCTTTCTCCGTGCTCTCCGCATCTGTGATCCTCAGTTTCTTGAAGCAGAAATTTCCACTCTTCATAATTCTTTTTCCCGCCTGGGCTACCCTTCCCATTTCATAGACTCTGCTTTCTCTCGTGCTAAACGGACTTTCTTCTCTCCTAAACCCTCTACTCCTGAGAACTCTCCAGTCCTCTGCCTTCCCTACATCTCTGGTCTCTCTAATCTCAGCAACTCTCTCCGTTCCTTAGACATCAAACTTACCTTTCGCCAAACTAACACTCTTCGCACTAATCTAGTTCATACCTCCCCTACCTCCACAGATTCTCCTGGTGTCTACTCTATTTCTTGCTCCTCCTGTCCTCTTCAGTACTTGGAGAAACTGGCCGATCTCTTTCTGACAGACTCAGGGAGCACAAAAATAGTGTTAGGCTTGCCGACACTAATAATGCTCTTTTCTGTCATGTCAGAGATCACAGTCATCCCATTGATTGGTCTTCTGCTAAAACTGTCTACCCTACGTCTAACTTTCATAGTCGCCGCCTGGTTGAATCCTCCCTTATACACAACTTTCCCTGTATGAATCTTAGCCCTGGCTTTGTCTCTGTTGATGCTTTCCTCTCTCATTACATTGTTAAATGCTCTAAACTTCAGAACACCCGTGACTTAACCTGATTCCTTCCCTGTCTTATCTTCCCCCTTCTCCTTTTTTCTCCTTGGGTTTTCCTTTCTTTCTGTTCTTTCTTTTGCCTTGTATTTTCCTTCATTTTTTCGCTTTTCTTCCCTCTCGTACCCCCCTTGCGGGTCACTAGCCTCATAGCAGTGCTCCTTCCCATATGACTGTCTACTCTACTACCTTTACTACTACCTTTACTACTACCACTACTACCACTACTCCTACATTTCCCCACTCTCTTGTACCCTCCCCTGTCTGCCTGCCTATAAATACCCTTCCTCTGTCTCTGTGTGTTAGTGTGACTTTGTAAATGGTCCAAGTCGGGCCGAAACGTCGTCGTAAGCTCCTCTCTTTTATATGTGCGGGTTGTGTGTGTACAGTTGTGTATTGTTCCAGTCATGGCATTATGCCTCTTTATTCTTTTAAGGAAATTTTTTTTTTCATAATATATATTGTACTTAAGGGCTGATCCCCAATCTGCACATTTGCAATAACAACTTCCTAGAGTGGAAAATACAGGAGAAAGTGTAAAACTAAACCTAGTGAAATGTAAGGGTGCCGTAAATATAATTAGAGCTGTGTCAACATCTATGGTCCAAGACTCTTGAACCTATTACAAGTAGATATCAGAAATGTTGTTGGAACAAAGATAGAAGTTTTCAAGTTGAAACTGGACCAATGTCACTTGCAAGTACCAGATCAGCTGGGTTATGTAGGGAAGCTTGGCTTCAGGCCAGTCTGTGAGAGTAGAAGTATTGTGCCCATGAAACCAATCTCATTTATAATACAGGTTGTAACATTAGATATAACTATACCACTGTCTAACACAGCCATGCATGATTGCCACTCAGATAATCTTCCTATAATGCAATGACATGCATCTTTCTGACATATGTTTGCAAATGAATTAAAGAATTGCACAATGTAGTTCAGTGGGACTACAAACTCCTAGGTTCTATGCATGATCAGAACTAAATGCAAATAATTTCTCCAGAAAGTTATGACACTGTACATCTGTACATCTTTTTGACTAGTGTTTGGTGAATTCTTTACAGTATCAGACAGTGTTGTTTTGTGTGTTTGAAACTGGGTTATTTTCATTTTATATGGTAAGAGTTGGATATGACTGTACAGCCATGTGCCACATTGCCAGGCTTCATTCTTCATCGATGCTCAGTGTCAGTGATCAATATTTGGTGAATATATTACATAATACCACTGTATTACACTTGTTTATTTTTTTTTGCCACCTTGTCTGTCTCCTATTGAAGTAGGTGACTCAAAAAAGAAGAAACACTTTAACTATTATTCATTCAATCACTGTCTTGCTGGAAGTTTCCTGATATCACAGTTTAGATGACCCTCCAAATCTGCTACATCATCCTCACCCTGCTTTCAGAGTGCAGGTATTGTATGTTCCACCTCCAGGACTCGAATCCAGCTAATTGTTTTCCCCCAAATCTCTCCATGTACAGTGGAACCTTGGTACTCGAACAGCTCCCTATTTGAACAATTTGGTATTTGAACGCTTTGTTCGGTAAAAACAATCGCTCGGTATTCGACTGTTTGCTCAGCACTCGACCAAACAAACACAACCTGCCAGAACTTCACTGTAAACTATTTCATGTTTCTTGGCTTTTTTTTTTTTGTATAAATAAGTTACCTTGGGGCCTAAGATTATTGATAACAGCCAACCAAAAAGAAAATTGGTTGGGAAAAATTCGTTCGGTACTCGAACAGATTGGCACTCAAACAGCCTTATGGAGCGAATTAAGTTCTAGTACCGAGTTACTACTGTATGTTGCCTTTCTCGCACTCTGACAGCAGGTCAAATCATAAAAACCACTTGCCCCCACTCCTTACCCTTAAAGCAGACCAAAAATAAATGAAATCGAATGATAAATAAACAAGCAGCGCCCAGTTTGTTAAGAGGCCCCTTAATGTTTTCAATAATAACTCTACCATACACTTTTCCTGTTATACTCAACAAGCTTATTTCCCTATAATTCCTGCACTTTTTCATTCCTTTCTGTCTTTAGCCTATCTGTTCCAGCTGTTTTACCCCTTTTGTTCTACCCACAGCCTCACACACTTTCCCCACATTCACATCTGGCTCTTCCTCACTCTCAATGCAAGAAATTGCTACCTCCCTCTCTTCGTTAACATTTAACAGCTCCTGAAAATATTCCCTTTATCTTCCCAATACCCCCATCTCCTTATGTCATAATATCCCTTTTTTTGCTTTTAACTGTTAAATCCATTTCTTTCCTAGACTTTCTGAACTTATTGATTTCACTGTAAAATATTTTCTTATTCTTAGCAAAATTTATTGATAAAACCTGATCCACTCTCTCATTAGCTCTCCTTTAACACTCCCTACCACTCTTTTACTCTCCATATACGTGTACTCTGCCCTCTGTATATCACTTCTACCATGTAAAAATGTTTTGTGTGCTAACTTTTTCTCCCTCTTTACCTTGTCATTCCGTTAATTGCTTCTCATCCCTCCCGCACTCACTCTCCTATATTCACAAACTTCTGTGGCACATTATTAACACTGAATTTTTTAATCTACCCCATACCTTTTTGACTTCCTCATTACCTGTACTCTAGCCCATCTTTCTCCCAATAGTTGCTTCTATCTTACCCTGACTATCTCCTCCTCCTTTAAATAAGCATTCAGTTCTTTCTTACACTGATGGCATTCTCCTTGTACCTCATCTACCTCACATTCTCACTGTAGCTACCATTAAAAAACGATCTGATATGTTTCTTCTCTTCAGACATACACATCCAGAAGTTTATCCATCAACCTTTTCTACTAAGGCATAATTTAACTGCTGTCATTACACCATATATCGTATTTCATATACTTGTTTATTCTCATTTTCTTAAAATATATATTACCTATTACCAAACCTCTTTCTATACATACTTCAATTAAAAGCCCCCATTATCATTTACTCCATGATTCCATAATTATCTGATATGTTCTCTACAGCAGTTTCAACCATTTTAGCATTTGGGTCCCCCCACAACAATTACTTTCTTACTTGGTTCAAAACTCCCTTAACACACTCTTAATGCCTCCCAAAATCTCTCTCCTCTACATTCCTCCTTTCCCCAGGTGCATGAACATTGTATAAACCACTTTTTTCATCCCACTTTTATTTTAATCTGCATAATCCTTGAATTTAGACAATTATATTCCCTTTTTGTCTTCATAAATGATCATTTAATATTACTTCTATTCCTTCCATAGCTCTGGTTCTCTCAGATACACCTGACATAATCCCATTTATACCTCCCCACTGAAATTCTCCCTTACCCTTGTAGTTTTGTTTTTGGAGCCAGGACATGCAGCTTTTCATTCATATTGTTTATTATCAGTTCTTTCTTATCTGTATTACACCCACACACATTCAAACAGCCCAACTTTATTTTTTCTCTTAGTAATTTATACAGGAGAGAGTATGGAGGGAGAGAGTATGGAGGAGGTGAATGTATTCAGATATTTGGGAGTGGACATGTCGGCGGATGGGTCTATGAAGGATGAGGTGAATCATAGAATTGATGAGGGGAAAAGGGTGAGTGGAGCACTTCGGAGTCTGTGGAGACAAAGAACCTTGTCCATGGAAGTAAAGAGGGGAATGTATGAGAGTATAGTTATACCAACGCTCTTATATGGGTGTGAAGCATGGGTGATGAATGTTGCAACGAGGAGAAGGCTGGAGGCAGTGGAGATGTCATGTCTGAGGTCAATGTGTGGTGTGAATATAATGCAGAGAATTCGGAGTTTGGAAATTAGGAGGAGGTGCGGGATCACCAAAACGATTGTCCAGAGAGCTGAGGAGGGGTTGTTGAGGTGGTTTGGACATGTAGAGAGAATGGAACGAGACAGAGTGACTTCGAGAGTGTATAAATCTGTAGTGGAGGGAAGGCGAGGTAGGGGTCGGCCTAGGAAAGGTTGGAGGGAGGGGGTAAAGGAAGTTTTGTGTGCGAGGGGCTTGGACTTCCAGCAAGCATGTGTGAGCGTATTTGATAGGAGTGAATGGAGGCATATGGTTTTTAATACTTGACGTGCTGTTGGAGTGTGAGCAAAGTAACATTTATGAAGGGATTCAGGGAAACCGGCAGGCCGGACTTGAGTTCTGGAGATGGGAAGTACAGTGCCGGCACTCTGAAGGAGGGGTGTTAATGTTGCAGTTTTATAACTGTAGTGTAAAGCACCCTTCTGGCAAGACAGTGATGGAGTGAATGATGATGAAAGTTTTTCTTTTTCGGGCCACCCTGCCTTGGTGGGAATCGGCTGATGTGTTAAAAAAAAAAAAAAAAAAAAAGGGTTACTAACTCCTTGCTCCCAGCATTTTAATTGCCTTTTACAACACACATGACTTAGAGAGGAAGGATTCTCTCCACTTCTCCCTGGACATGAAATAATGCAAAAACAAGAACTTTTTAGAAATTAGAAGAAAACTTGGGTGAATGTGTATACACATACAGTGGACCCCCGAGTTACGAGCATAATTCATTCCAGAAGCCTACTCAAGTGCCATTACCGAACTAATTTTCTCCCTTAAGGAATAATGTCAAGTAGGTTAGTCCATTTCAGACCCTCAAAAATACACTTACAAAAGCACTTACAATATTACACTTACACAATTGTACGATTTCCGAGGTGCTCGTAACTCGGGGGTCCACTGTATATGTACATGTATAACTACATATGTAGTATGAACTAAGTGTAAGTAGTAATAAGATGTACCTGTTATCTTATATATTGATGAGACAGAAAATAAAATTGTGTAGCTTTGTATCAATGAAATTGGCTTGTCTTAGTTTCATATTATAAAAAGAAAGATGTCTATATATCCACCTACCAGGCTGCATTCATCATCAGTGCTCAGTGCAACACAAATTTTCCCTTCCCTCACCCCCCCCAAAAATGCATCTTTCTGATCAATATCTGGGTAAAATAATGCTGTGTAACTGAGTGTTGATGTTCTCTGTGATTGTTGCCTTCTTTTTTGTTTGTTGGTAGTACTACTACAACTGGTGTCATCCATTGTCCCACAGCAGAATAAGATACTTTTCTGCTTCAGAGACCATACAGAAGGGAGTGTTTCTACCTTCTTCCCTAGTTTTAAAAATCTAGTTGAAAACTGAAGCTGGTCGGGTGTACAAACCCCACCTGGCATCTTTGCAGCTTATTAATAATAAAGTACATAGTAATGATGAGTAAGCAAGGCAAACAAAGCTGTTCTGGCTGCAAACAGTCATGTTACAGCCTTCAAAACAGTTTTTTGTGTAATGCTTTAATGCAGTTTAAGGTCTTTAATTTATGAGCAGGTACTGGAATTAAATAAGAATCCTTATGTTTTGCCAAGAGAGTTTTCTGACAAGTGTCTCACAGCGACAGTAACCATGCACAGTTATATTTCCACCACACTGAAACCAAACTCATTTACTAAGGTTGATCTCCTATGGGCCAAAAACAAAAAGATCAAAATGTTTTGTACATACTTGATTTTTATAAAATATTTTTTTTTCAGAATTGTAGATTTAAAGTACAGCATCTTAGAATTAAAGGGCCTAGTTGTGAGATATAAATGTGAATATTTTTACATTTTCAGGCATCCAACAGTCCTAATGGATCCCGTCATGACAAATCCACTAGTGAAGAGGTCAGTGCCCCATTGTTTGTAATGCTTAAATGCTGAGTGCTTGAAAGTTTTTGTTTGCAGAGCTTTGCTGATTAAAAGTTGGTTCATTGCTTGCCTTGAAATTGGTATCTTTTGAGTGCTTTTCTTTTTGAGGGCTAAGAAGTTTGTTTCATAGAAATGGTGAACTTAGGCAGAGTGTATAAACTTTTGTGGCATCTGTATAAGAAGATGACTAATTTTTTCACTCCCTCATAGAAAATTTATGTGTAGTAGACCACCACCTTTTGTGCCTACACCTAATGCACCTCCACCTGTTTATGATTTATTTTTTGTCTATTTCCATCTTTCACTCCGTAGGATCATCGCTTACTTTCTTACTTTCGATAGTAGAATTATAAAGATAATTTTTTCCTCAGTTAGCTTTTTATCAAATGCATTCATACTGCATATATGCTCATTTCATGCATATATTGAGAGGTCACATTTGTTTGGTACAGATTAGTCAAGAACAATATATTTTTTATTTGTTTTTATTATGATTGAATTAACATTATATTCCCTCAGTTAGTTTTAAATCAAATACATTCATACTTTGTGTATGTTCACTCTATAAGAACTCGCATGTATTTGGAAGATATTGGTCAAAAACTACAGATTTAAAAGGTGAAAACCTTGAGTGACTAGAAGGAAATGTTAAGCCCTTGCCATCTGAAGGAACACTGAGGTGGCTAGCCACCATACATATGGCAGGCACCTGCTTCACCCACAGCCCCACCATCTTATGTTATCTTATCCCTCCTTCTATTATATTACGTATCTCCCTTCTTTTTATCACCCTGTCTTGTCTCTGGATATTAACTGGCAGAAAAATGAATACTAGTAATAGCTATGCCCATTTTCTCTGGAAGGAATATGCAGTAACTTCCTTCAAGGGCCTTACTTAACCCTTTAACTGTCCACACGTAGATCTACATTCACTCGCGCACTGCTCCGAATATTTAAAAAAAAAATCTTTTTTTTTTTTTCTAAAAATGAAGAGCGCATTTTTATAAACAGGATAGGCTAAAAAAAAAAATTTTTAGGGCCAGTACTTACCGAGATATAAGCCCGACCAAGTCCCTGCCGCTTGCAGAAGTAATGCCGATAAACTTTTTTTTCTAGTTTTTATTTTAATTTATACAATTTTTCTTTCTTCTTTCAACACGTCGGCCGTTTCCCACCGAAGCAGGGTGGCCCAAAAGAAAAAACGAAAGTTTCTCCTTTTACATTTAGTAATATATACAGGAGAAGGGGTTACTAGTATACAATTTTTATGTTCTGGTAATTACAATTTATAATAGTTCTTGTGATTTCAAAGCCAATCTTTGTTCTAACACTAATATTAGGTACTGAAATAGTACTCAAATAGTCACAATGACACCAACAGGTGAACAATTTCACCTGCCATGGTCATTTACTATTGTCTATAAATATATACGAAGTATTTATAGGTCCCAGCAATGTTTTAGACATCCTGGATTATATATGAAACTCCTTGAAGAATGGTGTGTTGACAATTGTCAGATAACTACTGATAAGGCAGTGACATTGATGAATGAATGTTTGCAAGGAACCCTTGCATTGTTTTCACTGTATCTATCTGTCTGCCTATCTATCTGTCTATCTATCTGTCTAGCTCGGCTTATCTGTCTTTGTTTGCCTTCCTATGTGTGCCTGGAGTATAATATGAAACTCCTTGACGAATGGTGTTATGACAAGTGCCAGATAACACTGACAGCCCAATGACATTGATGAATGAATGTGCGCAGGGAACCCTCGCTTTGTTTTCACTGTCTATCTATCTGTCCATCTGTCTATCTGTCTATGTCTGTCTAGCTCTGCTTATCTGTCTTTCCGTCTGCCTGTGTGTGTGTCTTTCCGTCTGCCTGTGTGTGTGTGTCTTTCCGTCTGCTTGTCTCAGTCTGAGTGCTGCTCGTAAGCCAACAGGTATTATACGCGATGCAGAAGTGACAATGCGTATTACTTGCCAGTCATGGTATTATGTCTTATATCTACAAGCATTGTATAGCAATATGCCTGGAATTTTTGGGTTATCCTAGGAAATTTACACTATGTATAATAACTGTACTTATGTGTACATGTGAGAGAGAGACAGAGAGAGATATTACAGATATATATAGATAGACAGAGATATAGACATACAGAGATATAGGACAGATAATATAGACAGAGATATAGACACAGATATAGACACAGATATAGACACAGATATAGACACAGAGACAGCCAAAGCCAGCCTGCCGAATATATAAGAACATAAAAAAGAAGGAACACTGCAGAAGGCCTACTGGCCCATGCAAGGCAAGTCCATGTCACCCCCCAGCTTAGACCAATGACCCACCTAGTCAGGTCACATCCTCTGAAGGAAGGAGCACAGCATCAGACCTAGTAGCACAAGCTAGTCAGGTCCAATTCATACCCACCCACAACCACTCATGTATTTATCGAACCTATTTTTACTTTCCTCTTATAAGGGGAGTGTTAATGGGACATGACATCAGTGAATCCCTGGTGTTTGCCACATTATTTGCTCTAGCTGGCACTCAATTGAACTAGTGCTTCCCCAAGGTACTAAGTGGTCCCAGATTTTTTTAATACTGCACACACTGAGGGCGCAGACCCATTCTCTCATGTCTAGGCGACTCAGGCCTATTGCACTAAATTTGAAGGAATGAAAAATAAAACGTTGATCTACGTTCGGAGCAGTACGCGTACAAACGTATATCTACGTTTGGACAGTTAAAGGGTTAAATTTATTTGAGTGCATATCATACAACTTTTTTTACAGTGGTCTTGACAGTACACATGTTATGGGCACATAAAAATCTACATTATGCAAATTTAACCTTGGATAACCTATTAAGTATACAGTGGTACCCCGACTTACGATATTTTTTCATTCCAGAATGCTGTTCAAGTGCCATTACCAAACGAATTTATGTCCATAAGAAATGATGTAAAATAGACTAGTCCTTTTAGACCCCCAAAATTACACTTACAAAAGCATTTAAAAAAATAAACTTACATAAAAGGGTGTGTTTGGGGACCATCGTAAGTCGGGGTACCACTGTATATGGTATATATGTTAGAGGGTCTAAACCTCACCACATTCACCTAGGTTTAGTAGGGAAACATGAACCCTCTCCACACATTTCTAGTTCAACAAGAAACAATCTCTTCAATATAAATTGTCAAATACTTTATTAATATTGAGGATTTAATAATTGAAAATAAAAACTTGTATGATTTTTTTTAAGGTGTCTTGACATACAGCCAAATTTTTCCTGCAAGTTCTCTCCATCAATTACATTTTCAGATAAAGCTCTGTTTTTTTGGAACATAACTGGCTAGAAAGGTGGTTGTCTTCTGTATATTGTTGCATTTGAAGTTTCTGGCATTAGGAGATTTATATAATGTAATATGGGGATGATAAGGTAATCTTGAAATCTTGAAACATTAAAAGCTATTACAGTAGTATATATTAAAACATAATATACAACGCAGTATGTCTACAATATTTTATGCAGATTTTTCTGATTACTCAAAGGTCACTATTAGAAAAAATTAGTTGTTTGGAAGATGATGACTTTTGTGATGAAATTTAAAATAAATTTTAGCTATTTAGGATAATAAAATGCATTGATGTTAATTTGACTATTTTATTTGTATAGGCGAATGGATGCTGTAAGGTAAATGTAGTTTGACTGATGGGATGAGATGGTCTTGAAGGATCAGGTGGAAAGAAAAGAGGAAGATAGTATTAATTAGATGACTGTGAGAGTTTTGTTGTTAAAATCATATGGCAAAGAATGAATTACAGTAATTATTTATAGAATACAGAAAATTGGATTAGTAATTGATGGTAGACTAACTAAACTCATTGGGAATCAGAAGAAAGGTTATTACAAAAATTATCTAATGAAAGATTATGCACAGTTAATGAGAAACTTGGTAGTACTTTTAAATTAGATTGCATGTTGTTGTATAGTTTAAAGGAAAAAAAAGTGTTCATCATTATTAGTGATGTTATTTGAAATAGTAGAAATTCAGATTACTGTAGGACTTTTAATAACAGAGTACAGTGGACCCCCGAGTTTTGTAAACCCCGGAAATCGTACATTTATGTAAGTATAATATTGTAAGTGCTTGTGGAAAAGTATTTTTGGGGGTCTGAAATAGACTAACCTACGTGAAATTTTTCCTTAAGGGAGTAAATTCGTTCGGTAATGGCACTTGAGCAGACTTCAGGAGTGAAGTTTTTACGAAACTCGGGGGTCCACTGTATATGGGAAATTTTTACAATTTTGTTGATAATTGTGCAATACGGCAAATTACCTATTTGAACTGTGGTAAAACCTAAACAAAACAAGACCCCTATTTAACGAATTTCGGATATAACAGACAAAATATCTGGCTTTACAAATGTTTAGTGCAACAGACTTAGTCCACTGTATTGAGATTTTGTCTGTTAGCAGCAGTAGTGCGTGTGTGGGGGAGGGGGGGGGAGGCTCGCCATACAACGGACCAAGTCTGCTGCATCAAGATTTTGTCAATTAGCAGTAGTGTGCATGTCCAGTAGCTCTCCATACAATGGACTATGTCCATTGCATCAGGCATTTTGATATAACAGATCTCCATTTAAATGGATATACCCTCCCTCCTATTAGTCCATTATACTGAGGTTTCACTTAGGGGTGTGCCATAGTATCACTATTTGTGAGTATTGGCTAATTTTGATGGTGTTGGTATCGGTACTATTATCAGTGAGTATGGGCTAACTTTTATGGTATCAGTACCAGTATCAGTGGGTATTTGCTAATTTTGATGGTATTGGTACCAGTATCAGTGGGTATTGGCTAATTTTTTATGATATCAGCATCAGTGGCCATTGGCTAATGTTGATGGTGTTGGTGTAAGTTTCGTTGTATCGGTATCAGTATTGGCTAATTTTATGGTATTGGCATCATTCTAAAATTGTGTAGGTATCGGCAAAAAAATTAGTAACATTCCATCCTTAGTTTTGTTGTAATTGTTCTTGGTGAGGTCTAAATTGTGAAAATTTCTGAATAAAAAATTTTTGTTAATTTTCCTATTAAAAAAAACTGAGAATTAGTAAAATTTTATTAATAAAAATGAGTTATTTTCACTTCGAAAAATATGGAATTTAGTACAATATCTTGAAATGTAAATGGGATATTGTATTCAGTTAACCCTTTGGGGGTCGACAGGCCTTCTCAGGAAAGTGTTCCTGGGGTCGAAATTTTTTTGGAAAAAAAAAAATTAATTTTTTCTTATGAAATGATAGAGAATCTTTTTCCGATCATAACGCCACCAAAATTATGAAATTTGATCGAAAACTAACGGAATTATGCTTTCGCGAAGTTAGCGGTAGCCATGACACTTACGCATCGGCGATTTTGCCCACTTTGAGCCCTATTTTCGACAAATTCCAATGTATCAGTCTCCAAAAATTATAGCTATTTCGCTAGAACTCCATTTTTTCTATCGATTGAGTACAAGAAACCGCCTATTTACCAATTTCATCTACCCAAAATAGTGGTCAGAAAATGGCAATTTTCCAATTTCACACAAATTTCAAACGATGCCAATTTCAAAATAGGGTCCAGAGTAAACAAGGCAGACATTCCTGGCACTAAAATAACATGTTCTCTGTTCATTAGTCACGTCTCCAGGCCTCTGTTCCATTACTTTTGCTTTTCATTTTGAATTTTTATTCTCACAAAAAATAGAAGATTTACTGTTATGTATACAACTGCATCATTGTAAAAATGGTATAAATAATATCAGAGCACTTGTGCATGAATATAAGACTCGCCAGTTGATGTGTACTGGAGGCATGGTGTGATTTGTTTACTCTTGAACATCGTCAAAAATCGAACATTTTCGCTACTTTGAGCTCAATTTCAAGGTACTTGTCATTGTCATACCAATCAAAATCATCTCTATTTCTGTAATATATATTCCATGCTATCAAATGAGACCAGGAAAAAGAGAATACATCAATAAATACCATACGAAAATCGACTGCAAAGTCGCTGATTTAATCGAAAAAAACGGTCAGAGTTTTTTTTCTCTCATTATGCAGTGTGTACTGCAGGATTTTTTTTATACTGCGCACACTGACCACACAGACCCATTCTTTCATATGTATGCCTACCAGACGTTTTCTGCTTAAATTGAGGCCGCTAGAATTTGGGCGTACTAGTACGGCACCAACCCCTGCTCGTAAAACGTACTAGTACGGCACCGACCCCCAAAGGGTTAAAATAATGAGGTTTTGCTCTTATCAAAAATAAGTTTTGAATATCCGTTTTTTAACCCTTTCACTGTCCAGACCCTTGATATGAAACTTGTCCATGCTGTTCAAGAATTTAAAAAAAAAAAAAAAAATTTCTTATGAAATAGTAGAGATCTTCTTTTTCTGAAGGCAATAAAACAAAAATACGAGATTTGATAGAAAATTGATGAAATTACGCTTTCACGAATTTTGCTGTGTCAGTGATATTTACAGATCGGCGATTACATTGTTCCAGTCAACCAAATTAGCTATTTTGCTAGTATGTCTTCCATTTTAATGACTGAGCACAAACAATCACCGAATCAAGTATTTCAACTACCCAATAAAGTGATCAGAAATTTGTAATTTGGCCAATTTCACACAAATTTCAAAGTTTTTCAATTTCAAAATAGGGTCCAAAATAAACAATGCAGGTATTCCTGGCACTAAAATAACATTTTTCCTGTTCATTAGCTACATTTCTAGGCTTTACACATGAATTTCATTTTGATTCTTATTCATACAAAAAATAGAAGATTTACTGTTAATCAACATTGTAATAATTGTGTTAATAATAATAGTGAATTCGTCAATGTATATTAGACCCACCAGTTGACGTGTATTGGACACGTAAGGTGATTTGTTTACTCTGGAATATTAACAAAAAAATTATATTTCTGCTAATTTGAGCTCAATTTCAAGCTACTTCCAGTCCTAAAACCAATCAAAATCATCTCTATTTTTGTAATACAGTGGTACCTCGACTTACGATATTTTTTCATTCCAGAATGCTGTTCAAGTGCCATTACCAAACGAATTTATCCCCATAAGGAATGATGTAAAATAGACTAGTCCTTTTAGACCCCCAAAATTACACTTACAAAAGCATTTAAAAAAATAAACTTACATAAAAGGGTGAGTTTGGGGACCATCGTAAGTCGAGGTACCACTGTACAGTAGTCCCTCGGTTTTCGTGCATCTCCAAACTCGAACATTTATGTAAGTGTATTTTCCTAAGTGCTGTTGCAAGTGTATTTTTGGGATCTGAAATAGACTAACCTACGTGACATTATTTCTTAAGGAAGTAAATTCGTTCGGTAATGGCACTTGAGCAGCATTCTGGAACGAATTTTCGGCGAAAACCGAGGGACCACTGTATATCTTAACCCTTAACCCTTTGAGGGTCGAGAGGCCCTCTCCCAAACTTGTTCTCAGGGTCGAAAATTTTTCAGAAAAAAAATAAATTATTTTTTCTTGTGAAATAATAGAGAATCTTTTTCCGATCATAACGCCACTAAAATTATGAAATTTGATGGAAAACTAACGGAGTTATGCTCTTGCAAAGTTAGCGGTATCGATGACATTTACGCGTCGTCGATTTCGCCCAATTTGAGCCCTATTTTCGGCAAATTCCAATGTTTCAGTCTACTAAAATTATAGCTATTTCGCTAGAACTCCATTTCTTTTATCGATTGAGTACAAGAAACCGTCTATTTACCAATTGCAACTAAGCAAAATAGTGGTCAGAAAATGGCAATTTGGCCAATTTCACACAAAATTCAAACGATGCCAATTTCAAAATAGGGTCCAGAATAAACAATGCAGACATTCCTGGCACTAAAATAACATCTTCTCTGTTCATTAGTCACGTCATCAGGCGCCTTTTACATTACTTTTGCTTTCGATTTTGAATTTTTATTCTCACAAAAAATAGAAGATTTACTGTTATGCATACAACTGCATCATTGTAAAAATGGTATAAATAATATCAGTGCACTTGTGCAAGAATATTACACTCGCCAGTTGATGTGTATTGGATGCATGGTGTGATTTGTTTACTCTTGAACATCGACAAAAATCGAACATTTTCGCTACTTTGCGCTCAGTTTCAAGGTACTAGTCATCGTAAAAACAATCAAAATCATCACCATATCTATAGTATATCTTCCATTCTATCGAATGAGACCAAAAAAAAAAACAGAATACAACCATAAATACCATACGAAAATACACCCGAAAGTCGCTGTTTTAAATAAAAAAAAGTCAGTTTTTTTTCTCTCATTATGCACTGCGTGCTTCAGGATTTTTTTTATACTGCGCACACTGACCATGCAGACCCATTCTTTCATATGTAGGCCTACCAGCTTTCTTCCACCAGATTTGAAGGCACTAGAATTTAGGCGTACAAGTACGTGACCGACCCTGGCTGCACTGACGTACTAGTACGGGACCGACCCTCAAAGGGTTAAACTGTCCACACATAGATATACGTTCACATTCGTAGCTGATTGAATATTTTGAGAAAAAATATATTGTTCTTTTTGTTTAAAATGAAGAGTGCATTTTGTTTGTCATTCCCACATTTTGTAATACTGCACACACTGAGTGCACAGACCCATTCTCTAATCTCTAGGCAACTCAGGCTTATCGTGGCAATGTTAAAAGCATTTGAAAAAAAAACGTAGATCTACGTTCGGTCAGCTACGCACCTGAATGTATATCTACGTGTGGACAGTTTAAGGGTTAAATTCTATCAATTGATACAAAGAAGCCGAGAATACAACTATAAAAACATTACGAAAATACACCACAAATTCACTATTTAAAACCAAACACATGGGCGTAGTTTTTTCCTAATTATGCACTGTGTGGGGCAGGATTATTTTTATATGGTGCATTTACTGCATCAACTCATTCTCTCATATCTAGGCCTAAATTTACCACTCACTGGTTATCTGAGTGAGCTGAGCTCATGGCGTAGTACAGGTTGACCATCACTAATCCAGCATCATCGGAACCTGTAGGGTGCCATATTAGTGATTTTGCCTGATTTCAAAGTGGTTAGGTTAGAATACACTTAACCCAACAGCGATATTTACACATTGGCGATTTCGCCCACTTTATGCCCTATTTTGGGCCCATTCCATTGTTCCAGTTAACCAAATTCATAGTTATTTCGCTAGTATTCCTTCTATTCTGTCGATTGAGTACGAGAAACCGCCCATTTACCTATTTCAACTATCCAATAAAGTGGTCAGAAATCTGTAATTTGGCCAATTTCACACAAATTTCAAGAGATGGTAATTTCAAAATAGGGTCCAGAATAAACAATGTAGACATTTCTGGTATGAAAATAACATTTTCTCTGTTCATTAGTTATCTCCCAGCCCCTCTTATATTACGTTTGCTTTCCATTTTGAATTTTTATTCACAAACAATAGAAGATTTACTGTTATGCAGACTACTGCATTATTGTAATAATTGTATAAATAATGTCAACCCATTCGTGACTGTGTATTAGACTGGCCAGTTGACGTGTATTGGACACGTGACGTGATTTGTTTACTTTTGAACATCGGCAAAAATCGAACATTTGCACTACTTTGAGCTCCATTTCAAGGTATTTTTAGTCCGTAAACCATTCGAAATCATCTCTATTTCTGTAATATATCTCCCATTCTGTCAAATGAGACCAAGAAAATGAAAATACAACCATAAATACCATACAAAAATACACTGCAAAGTCGGTGTTTTAAACCAAAAACATTGTTGGAGCTTTTTTCTCCTGCACTGCATGCTGCAGGATTTTTTTTATAGTACTGCACACAGTGACCACTCAGACCCATTCTCTCATATGTAGGCCCACCAGATTTCTCCTGCAAGATTTGAAGCCACTAGAATTTTGGCGTAATATTACGGGACAGACACTGGCTTGCAAGCCGTAATATTACGGAACCGACAGTGAAATGCTTAATTATTTTTTAACACTGGCCGTCTCCCACCAAGGTAGGGTGACCCAACAAAGAGGGAAAACACTTTCACAATCATTCATTCAGTTACTGTCCTGCCAGAAGTGTGCTGACATCACAGTTCATATGACCCTCCAAACTACATCCCAACCCCTCCCTCAGAGTGCA
>WNWK01003828.1:55000-71599 GCA_009830355.1 Cherax destructor
GGTCCTTTTAATAGAGTGTGAGTCATGGTATTTTTGTATGTAGTTCCCTTGAAAAGCCTTAATCTTCACACCTCTCAACAACACACTTGATTTAAAACATGTCAACATCTACATTTAACCCTCACATACACACTGTATACATATATTTTTGCTAACAGTTGCTTACAGTATTGCTTTTTCTTCAAAAAGTATTCCAACTTCTACCTGAGATTTTGGTAGTATCATCTTCAAACTTGCATTACTAGGCATATTTTTGATGTTACGTGCATCTTCTGTTAAATCTTTTTTTTAGTTTGTCTACGTATATCCAGTAAGCTGTCATTGAACACTATGCAGGGTCACATATTGAATACAGTAATTACCTTTATAAATTTGTGGAGAGACTGGGAGTGAGCTCTAACTCTCTCCACTGATTTGTGTGATTTGGCCATGTCATGTACATTTTTGAGTGGGTATTTGATGTCTTAGTTTGTAATAAAGGAAAAAAGTTTGTGTAGTAGTGAATTAAATGAGAAACTTGCTTCTTATCCTACCTGCAAGAGTTGTTTCATTAAGTCATCAATATTTTGCAAGATGCATATAGTTCTCTTTTTTTCTGTATCTTTTCAAATGTAGATAGGCAAATAAATAAAGTACAGTGGACCCCCGGAAATCGAACATAACTCGTTCCAGAATGCTGTTCTAGTGCCGTTACCGAACGAATTTGTTCCCATAAGGACACATGTAAATTAGATTAGTCTGTTTCAGACCCCCAAAAATACACTTACAAAAATACACTTACATAATAGTTCAAGTTGGGAGCTGTTCGATTTCCGGGGGTCCACTGTATAATTTCAGGAGGTTCTTTTATGCAGGTGTATTTAGTAATTTTATTGGGAACTCTTATGATAATAAGTACTCTAGTCTTTCTTTGTATTATAATACTTTTTAAATTGTAGATGTTGAACTGTTATAATGCCTAAATAAATAAGGTAGGTTGATAGAGTTCAGTTAAATTCTTGGCATACAAATAAATTACTGGTGCAGCATTTAAAATTTATAAAATACATTTATCTCTGTTATACCCTTGTACAATATATGTAGGTGGATCAGGTTTCAAATATTGGATAAAGTAGGGTGTATGTAGTGTACTACAGATCTTAAACACACTTTTATTTTAATATTTTTATTCAATATTTTATTCATTTTTCTCTCATTGAAATCACAGTTTCAGTGGCTTTTCTTTTCTGCATAATTAATGAGACAGCCCTCCTTGTCTCACTCCAACAAGTAGCAGCTAGAAACTTGTATAGTAGACAGTATCAGCTTGAAGAATCCTTATGTAATTATCTTGAGAACTGATGTATAGTCTTTGACTCTTGTGTAAAAATGGTAAACAGGCATAGTGTTGGAAGACTCTGTATGTGCCATGTTGTTTTAAATGTAGCACAGATTGGTCATGTTATAGATAAATTGTTCATGCATTAACTTCAATATGAGTTGAGAATTTAAACCTGTCATTGCCATTAGTGCTTGAAGCACAATATCTTTCTTTTTACAGTACCGGCAAGCAGTAGGTAAGGGTACTCCTCCTCAACTTCAGATTAAACAGCGGTCATTCATGACATTTGGCTTCGGTGCTGGTGGAACAGAACCACCACGACGGGAATCACACATCAGTATCAACGTTGCACCAACATCACATGAAGTTAATGATACCCCAGAAATTAGGAAGTACAAGAAGAGATTCAACTCTGAAATTCTTTGTGCGTCATTATGGGGTGAGTATTTCATTACGAATACTATATTGAATTATACATAAATAGTAGGTAGTACAAGTAATGTAAGACCAGTAATAAGTATTTATGTGTCACTATCTGAGGAGTTAAATGTTCAAGACCTAGGTAAGTCTGGTTGATATAGGTTAATTTTGGTTGCCTGATAGCCATACATACCAAATTCTTTGGAATGTTACACAGTAGCCCCCCCCCCATATCTGTGGGGGATATATTCCAATACCTACCATGGATACGCAAAACTGTGGATAAAGTTGAGAATTAGCACTTTTTTACTGATGGAAAGCACTTCACAGCTTCTCTTAGGCTTTGAAGAACTGCCACCATCACTACTTTTTGTGCTTTGATGCCATTATTAAGTAAACTGTGGATAGCTGAAATCATGAAAACTGAATCTGTGGATTTGGGGGGATCTACTGTATAACAAGTGGAATGAGAGCTACTTGGGTAAGCTCTATTATGTGTTGAGTATGTGATGCCACCACCGTGGTTTAATATGTTTAACCCTTAAACTGTCCATGTGTTGTGGGGTTCTTTTCATAGATTTGGTAATATTAACAGACGATGAGCTTGGGTTTTGGTAGCGTTTAATGAGGCGTTGGATATATGGGAGCTGAGAGCCTATGCCTGTGTCCGTCTGTCCTGCACTGAGTCTCGATGGTAACTGAACACTAGGCCGCCTGGCGCTGAGGCATTCAAAAGGCAGGCCTATCATTGGCTGATGCCAGATCACATGGGCAGAGGTTGGAAATCACGTGAACAGCCGTGATGCAGCCGTTATAAGTACAACCCGTACAGCTCGGGCATGCTACGTATGGCGTCTCGACATACAACTACACAAACTAAGGACAACAGGCAACAACTTTCAGCTGATTCTATACAATGTCAAAGTACACAACAGTTAACATTATACTTCACATGGATATTATCGTGACGGAATAATCTACATTACTATATGATGCATCTTGATACTTGGGAATTAATTAAATGAGCTCATTCTAGAAAATCATGATAAAAGAGATAAAAAAAAATCATTTGTTCGATCGAACTGTCTTCATGTGATCTACGAATTCTGAGGAAATAAATTACAAGAAGATAGTGATTAACAGACAAGGTAGATCTGGTGCACTCAAATCTATACTGTTAATTCTCAGAACTCGGAGAGAACGTGAACACACAAAAAAAAAAATTTGAGTAATACTAAGTAGATATTATAACACACAGTTAAACGCTTACTACATATTTATCTATACAGGTTATTTACATTTAACCCCAACTCTGCTAGGGTGAGATTGATATAGGCTGTATAATTATCATCTCTGGGTGGATCAAACTCTGTTACAATAGGTAACTCAACTTCTGATTGAGGAGGATCTACACTGGTATCTACAAATGATACTTGAGGACTTCTCAACACTTGGCGTGTACGTAGGGAATAACGACATTCAGGTTGATCTGACTGATCATTAGAGGTAGAGGGTACAGCAACAGGAGAATTATCAGATTCTGTCTCACTTGTCTGATTATTAGGGGTGACAGGGACTTCGTCATCATCATCGCATACTAACTTCATATGATCTAAATGCGATTCTTTAAACTGACCCGTACTAATTTCTCTAACTTTATACTTGTTGCCATTAATATGTTTGACTACTCTATAAGGACAAACGAACTTTTGATCGAGTTTTGGCATTGCTGACGTTTTAATAAAGTTGAACAGCATGACTCTGGACCCTACTTGAACTTTAGTCGGTTTGGCTCTAGTATTAGTCACTCTAGTAAATTCTGCTGTTGACTTATGAAGTGTTTCTCGAATTCGTCTGAAAACACTTTGAGCTTGACTGGTGCGAACTGCTACGAAATCATCTGGATTGTAAGTCGGTTTCGGATTGGAATATAACAGCTCATAAGGCAAACGCTTATCGACACCGTACAGTGCATAACGAGGGGTATCACCTATTGAAGCGTTAAAGGCAGAATTTATGGCACATTGAACATCAGGAATGACTTCATCCCAGGTTACACTATTGGGATTGATGGTAGCTCTTAAGACGTCAAGGACTTTCTTATTCGTTCTTTCTGCTAAACCATTACTGGCAGGATGGTGCGGAACAATGGTTGATTTTGTAATCTTGTATAGTATACACAAGTTTTCTAGGATCTCATTACAAAATTCACCTCCATTATCTGTTATGAGGGACTTAGGAGTGGTATGTCTGCAGATTATACGTTCCTTGAATTCTTTTGCTACTGTTTCGGCAGTCTTATCTGGGATAGGAACTAACTCACAATATCTGGTGAAATGATCGACCATCACACACAGATGTTTGTTTCCACTGAGGAATCATTGGAAGTTGGTCAACAGATCTAGTGCAACTCTTTCCCATGGCTCACTAGAAGTAGGAAAGATCTGGATTGGATTAGGACCTGTGACATACTCAGTAATATCGGTAGACATACGAGGCCAAAAGTATTTCAATCTGGCTTGTTTCACAGAACGATCCATACCAGGATGTGCAACATCTGGTACATCGTGAACTAGCTGCAAGGCTACTTTCACTAGTGACTGTTTAATTACTAATTGGTATACTCTTCTACTAGGATTACGATATAGCCACTAATAATCAAGGAATTAGTGAAACTATTGATGACAACCCAGATGACCCTCAGCCCATCACCTCTGGGGTGGCCAGTGTGGACAGTGTGGCCATACCAGACCCTCAGCCCAGCACATCTGGTGTGGCCAGTGTGGCCACAGACCCTCAGCCCAGCACCTCTGGGGTTTCTAGTGTTACTACCCAAAGGCAGCTCCGCAAGAGGAAATTAGCATTTTCCATGTGTTATGATAGTGACGATAGTGAAGGTGATATAAGTGACGATGATGAAATCGATTTTATGCCCATAGACGATTCGTCGAGTGACAGTGATTATCATTATTCCCCAGTGAAACGTACTTATGGGCGTCATTACCTACGTTCAGGCAGTGTGCCATATGCAGTCAGAGGCAAGGGTCGTGGCAGTTCATGATCCAAAACCCCAGCCACTGATAGTGAAAGTGATAATGAAGGAGAGTATGCTGGGATGGAGGAAGAGGTGGTGGGTGGCATGGTGCCTGGACCTCGTGGCGCGGTGTGTGGACAGACAAAGGACCACGAGGCACCCTCTCAATCATGTGCTGGCCCCACTCCCGTCCCTCCTGCTCCCCCACGTCCCATGCCACAGGTCCACCCTGCACCATCTGATCGTGAATGGAAGTGGACTGAACATACACCATTCGTGCCACATCCTTTCAATTTTGATGGCAGTGGAAGTGGCATCATTCCACACTGTCCCATCACAAATGAGTCTACAGAGTTAGACTATTTTCAACTAGTATACTTTGATGAGCCAATAATGAACCTGATTGTTACTCAGCCCAACCTGTACTACCAGTATACAATGGACCATGCAGATTTTTCAGAATCGTCACGGCTGCGCAGGTGGAAAGATACAACTGTGGCTGAAATGTATTTATTCCTTGGCACTGTCATGCTTATGCCACACACGTATAAGAACAATATAGCAAACTACTGGTCCACAGACCACTTCATTAGCACTCCAGTCTTCCGTGACCTCCTTCCCTGCAACAGATTCCTTCTGTTGCTGAGAATGTTGCACTTCTCAGATAGGAATAAACCAAACCGAAATGACCTCCTCTACAAAATCCGGGAATTGTTTATGTATCTCAAGCAAAAATTCAGTGCCTACTTTTATCCATTCAAGAACATTGTTGTTGATGAGTCCTTGATTCTGTTCAAGGGACGACTGTCATTCAAACAATATATACCAAGCAAACGTAATCGCTTTGGTATAAAACTGTTTGTTATGTGTGACTGTGAGACTGGTCTTGTGTTGGATGTCATTATCTACACAGGTAAAAATACACTTGATGATACCAGGCGCATGTTGGGCATTTCTGGTGATGTTCGCAAGATGATGCAGCCATACCTTGGCAAGGGCCATACATTGTTCACAGACAACTAGTACACAAGCCCTATGCTTGCTGATTTCCTACGTGTGAACAATACTGATATAGTATGTGGAACAGTGAGAAGAAATAGAAAACACATGCCAAAGTTCACTGGAGGAAGTGTAGTGCAGGCGTTTCATGCCAATGACATCATGGCACTGTCATGGCATGACAAAAGGGATGTGACATTGCTGTCAACCATCCACAGAAACGAGATGGTACAAACAGATAGAATGAGCACGACTATACAAACAATATGCGACTAGTCGACAAGTGTGACATTATGATAGGTAGGCTTTGTTGACTGTGTGCGTAGGAGTCGCAAGTGGTATATAAAAGTGTTTTTCCACCTTGTGGACATTGCAATGCTCAATGCCTTCAACATGTATGAAATAAAGACTGGGAAGTGACAACGATATGCAGAATTCACCCTAAATGTCATCAAGCAGATAGGGAGAAAGTATGGTACCAAACCTATACCTGCCACTCCACAGCGACCTGTCACCCCACAACAGCGACCTGTCACTCCACAACAGCGACCTGTCACTCCACAACCAGAGGGGGAAGTGCCCAACCGAATTATCCCTAACTGTCACTGCCTGATACCATTACCATCTACTCCAAAGAAGAAGTACTCTCAGAAAAAGTGTGTTGTGTGTGCTTACAGTACACAGCGACCCCAAGTGCGAAAAGACACACGATTCATGTGTCAGCAATGTGGAGTGGCACTCTGTATGAATCCATGCTTCTTCGAGTATCATACAGTGGTGGACTTCTAGAAACATAAATAGGACCTGTAAATACCTTGTATATATATGTAAACAATAGTAAGGGATTGAACCAGGTGTACAAATTTATTTATCAGTGTGAACATGTGTGTTTGTGACAGTATGATTACTAATTCAGTAACAAATATTTGTGTCTAAACAAGAATTGGCAATGAAATGAATAGATCTGCATCAAAACATTATTATCATAGGATGAAAACAACAGAAAATGGAAAAAAATGGAAAAAAACGATAAATGTTTCTTGTTTCTGCAAGCGGCAGTGCTCCATTTGCCGACACCACATCATTTAGCACCAACTTCACGGGCTTATATCTCGGTAAGTACTGGCCCTAAAATGTTTTTTTTTAGCCTATCCTATTTATAAAAATGTGCTCTTCATTTTTAGAAAAAAAAACGATTTTTTTATTTTTCCAAATATTCGGTCACTTTCGCGAGTGAACGTATATCTACGTGTGGACAGTTTAAGGGTTAAAGATAGATTGTAAAAGAAGTAAGAAAGTGCTAAAGAGAAGTGTTATTTTAAAAGATAATTCATCTGATGTTACTTGAGAGTTTCCATAGTTGCTGGGAGATTTAGAGAAGTTACTTGTTTGTAGTTATTGTACAGAAGTGCTGTACTCATGTCTCATCTATAATGTACATTACAGTAGGGCCCCATTTATACGCAGGTTAGGTTCCAGGCAACTGCCGTAAAGTGGAACTCCCCCTTTTTTTCCCCCCCACTTATAAATGCATATACAGTGGACCCCCGAGTTATGAGTGAAATTCATTCCAGAAGGCTGCTCAAGTGCCATTACTGAACGAATTTTCTCCCTTAAGAAATAATGTCAAGTAGGTTAGTCCATTTCACACCCCCAAAAATACACTTAAAAAAGCACTTACAATATTAGACTTACATAATTGTACGATTTCCGAGGTGCTCGTAACTCGGGGGTCCACTGTAAATGCTAGATAACAAGTTTACACTAATATAAATTAAGTTAGCAATACGTAGAACTAGGCATTAGAAACAATAAAAAAGTAAAATACACATATACACTCATTACTTACAGTCTTAATGTAGGATGAGATGAGTAGTATTTATTGTAAGATAACAGGTATGGTAGCCAGCCAGGCCACCCCACCCACACGTAATATACTAAGACATTTAAAGCGTCCCAGAGCAATAAAATGCATATACAGTTCACTCATTACTTACCTTAAAGTATTTGTAGTTTTAATGTAGGGTGAGAGGTGAGTAACGAGATAAATGAATAAATGAGAGAGAGAGAATGTGTAAATGAGAGAGGACAGAGATGCAATGTAAACAAACAGATGAACGCTTCTGGTTTTGGTTCATACACGTTTGTATTATACCATAATACAAGCACTTTACATTGTGTACAAGTTGTCTCCACTTTGGTACAGCAGAATAAATAAAGAGCAACACTCACATTCTCATGTAACACCATTTTTACAAGAAATGACGCTCTGAGTGAAGGCATATGATAGGAATAATTTTCTACAGTTACCCCCAGTAATACTATTGTGTACACATTTTCTTTGGTATTGAACTATAGAAAATGTTATTCTTTCTGACACTCCAACAAGACTGGAAAAACATCTCATATTTATGTTAATTTATTCTACTGTGGGGTGTATATGTCATGTTTATACAGTCATCCCTCGGTTTTCGATTTTAATCCGTTCCAGATGGATCGGCTAAAACCAAAATCGGCGAAAACCAAAACTATTTTCCCTATAAGAAATAATGGAAATTCAATTAATCCGTTCCAGAAACCCAGAAGTTTGGAAAAAAAAAAAAATTGGGCCTTAAAGATAGATTTACATGCACAAATGAATGAACTGAATGTGGCACTTACCTTTATTGAAGACTGATGTTGCTGGATGGGAGAGAGGGAGAGGGACGAGACCCTAATTTTGGAAGGAATCCCCTCCATAAGGACTCAGGTATCAAGTCCTTATCCGGAGTCACTTCCCTGCATGCCTGCTACACTCCCTCCCTGCCTGTTACACTCCCTCCCTGCCTGCTACACTCCCTCCGTGCCTGCTACACTCCCTGCCTGCTACACTCCCTCCGTGCCTGCTACACTCCCTCCCTGCCTGCTACACTCCCTGCATACATGCTACACTCCTACATACATGCTACACTCCCTGCATACCTGCTACACTCCCTGCATACCTGCTACACTCCTGCATACCTGTTACACTCCTGCATACATGCTACACTCCCTGCATACCTGTTACACTCCTGCATACATGCTACACTCCCCTGCATACATGTTACACTCCCTGCATACATGCTACACTCCCTGCATACCTGTACACCTCCTGCATGCATGCTACACTCCCTGCATACCTGCTACACTCCCTGCATACCTGTTACACTCCCTGCATACATGCTACACTCCCTGCATACATGCTACACTCCCTGCATACATGTTACACTCCCTGCATACCTGCTACACTCCCTGCATACATGCTACACTCCCTGCATGCATGCTACACTCCCTGCATGCCTGCTACACTCTTAAACTCCATCGTGTTTCTCACTTTCACTATCATATTTTTCTATTATTTCTTTCTTCATTTCTACAGTGTTCCTCACTTTCTTTACCAAATAAGTGGCACTAGGAGCTTTCTTTGGGCCCATGGTAGCTTATTTAGTAGTCATACACAATAATCAAGGCCCAAAACAATGAATTGTTAATAAATGTTTTGTATAAACTCCTGGGATGATGTTCACTCAAGCGTAAACAATGCTAGACTGCGTGACAAGGGCGTGGGGGTGCGTGGTGGCGGGCCTACGGCCTTTGTATGTGCGCGGCACTGGTGGACAGGTCCCATACGGTGGAACTAAAACAATCGGCGAAAACTAAAACAATCGGCGAAAACTAAGACAAATTTTCCCTGAAAAAAGTCAGCGAAAACCAAAATCGGCGAAAACTGGGACAAGCGAAAACCAAGGGATGACTTTATGTCACATAGCATGTTTATTATTTTTTTTTTTTTTCAACAAGTCGGCCATCTCCCACCAAGGCAGGGTGACCAAAAAAGAAGAAAATCCCCAAAAGAAAATACTTTCATCATCATTCAACACTTTCACCACACTCATACATAATCACTGTCTTTGCAAGGCGCTCAGATCGACAGCTGAGAATAGTCCCTCCCAGCTGTCACTATCCCAGACCCCTCCTTTAAAGTGCAGGCATTGTACTTCCCATTTCCAGGACTCAAGTCCAACTAAATCAATTAACTGGTTTCCCTGAATCCCTTCACAAAATGTTACACTGCTTACACTCCAACAGCTCGTCAGGTCCCAAAAACCATTCGTCTCCATTCACTCCTATCTAACACACTCACACATGCTTGCTGGAAGTCCAAGCCCTCGCCCACAAAACCTCCTTTACCCCTCCCTCCAACCTTTTCTAGGATGACCCCTACCCGCCTTCCTTCCCTACAGATTTATACGCTCTCCAAGTCATTCTACTTTGATCCATTCTCTCTAAATGACCAAACCACCTCAACAACCCCTCTTCAGCCCTCTGACAAATACTTTTAGTAACTCCACACCTCCTAATTTCCACATTCCGAATTTTCTGCATAATATTTACACCACACATTGTCCTTAGACAGGACATCTCCACTGCCTCCAGCCTCCTCCTCGCTGCAGCATTTGCAACCCATGCTTCACACCCATATAAGAGTGTTGGTACCACTATACTTTCGTACATTCCCTTCTTTGCCTCCATGGATAACGTTTTTGTCTCCACAGATACCTCAATGCACCACTCACCTTTTTCCTTCATCAATTCTATGGTTAACCTCATCCTTCATAAACCCATCCGCTGACACGTCAACCCAAATATCTGAAAGATTTACTTCTTCCATAATCCCTCTCCAATGTGATATCCAATTTTCTTTATTTAAATCGTTTGATACCCTCATCACCTTACTCTTATCTATGTTCACTTTCAACTTTCTACCTTTACACACTCTCCCAAACTCGTCCACTAACTTTGCAACTTTTCTTTAGAGATCTCCCATCAGCACAGTATCATCAGCAAAAGTAACTGTGTCAACTCCCATTTTGCATTTAATTCTCCATAATTTAATCCCACCCTCTCCCAACACCCTAGCATTTACTTCTTTACAACCCCATCTATAAATATATTAAACAACCATGGTGACATTACACATCCCTGTCTAAGACCTACTTTTACCGGGAGTAATCTCCTCTCTCCTACACACCCTAACCTGAGCCTCACTATCCTCATAAAAACTCTTTACAGCCTTCAGTAACTTACTACCTATTCCATACACTTGCAACATTTGCCACATTGCTCCCCTATCCACTCTATCATATGCCTTTTCTAAATCCATAAATGCAATAAAAATTCTCTACCTTTATCTAAATACTGTTCACATATATGCTTCACTGTAAACACTTGATCTACACATCCCTACCCACTCTAAAGCCTCCTTGCTCATCTGCAATCCTACTCTCTGTCTTACCTCTAATTCTTTCAATAATAACCCTGCCATACACTTTACCTGGTATACTCAGTAAACTTATTCCCTATAATTTTTACTCTTTTATCCCCCTTCCCTTTATATAAAGGAACTATACATGCTCTCTGCCAATCCTAGGTACCTTCCCTCTTTCATACATTTATTAAACAAAAATACCAACCACTCCAGCACTATATCCCCCCTGCTTTTAACATTTCTGTCATGATTCCGTCAATTCCAGCTGCTTTACCCCCTTTCATTCTACGTAATGCCTCACGCACCTCCCCCACACAACATCCTGCTCTTCTTCACTCCTAAACGATGTTGTACCTCCTGGCCAGTACATGAAATTACCGCCTCCCTTTTTCATCGACATTTAAAAGTTCCTCAAAATATTCCCGCCATCTACCCAATACCTCCAGCTCCCCATCTACTAACTCCCCTACTCTGTTTTTAACTGACAAATCCATTCGTTCCCTAGGCTTTCTTACCTTGTTTATCTCACTCCAAAATTTTTCTTGTTTTCAGCAAAATTTCTTGACAGAGCCTCTCCCATTCTTTCATCTGCTCTTCTTTTGCACTCTCTCACCACTCTCTTCACCTTTCTTTTACTTTCCATATACTCTGCTCTTCTATTAACACTTCTGTTTTGTAAAACCTCTCATAAGCTACCTTTTTCTCTTTTATCACACCTTTTACTTCTTCATTCCACCATTCACTCCTCTTTCCTCCTGCACCCACCCTCCTATAGCCACAAACTTCTGCCCACATTCTAATACTGCATTTTTAAAACTATCCCAACTCTCTTCAACCCCACTACTACTACTTGCACTAGCCCACCTTTCTGCCAATAGTTGTTATATCTCACCCTAACTTCCTCCTCCCTTAGTTTATACACTTTTACCTCTCTCTTACTTGCTGTTGCCATTTTCTTTTGTCCCATCTACCTTTTACTCTAACTGTAGCTACAACCAAATAATGATCTGATATATCCGTTGCCCTCTATAAACATGTACATCCTGAAGCCTACTCATCAACCTTTTATCCACCAATACATAATCCAACAAACTACTTTCCTTACGTGCTATATCATACCTTGTATGTTTATTTATCCTCTTTTTCATAAAATATGTATTGCTTATTACCAAACCTTTTTCTACACATAGCTCAATTAATGGTTCCCCATTTACATTTACCCCTGGCACCCCAAATTTACCTACTACTCCCTCCACAACATTTTTACCCACTTTAGCATTAAGATCCCCAACCACAATTTCTCTCTCACTTGGTTCAAAACTCCCCACACACTCGCTCAACATTTCCCAAAATCTCTCTCTCTCCTCTACACTTCTCTCTTCTCCAGGTGCATAAACACTTACTATAACCCACTTTTCACGTACAACCTTTATTTTCCTCTACATAATCCTTGAATTTATACATTTATATTCCTTCTTTACCTGCCATAACTGATTATTCAACATTATTGCCACTCCTTCTTTAGCTCTAACTCTATTTGAAACCCCTGACCTAATCCCATTTATTTCTCCCCACTGAAACTCTCCTACCCACTTCAGCTTTGTCTCACTTAAAGCCAGGACATCCAGCTTCTTTTCATTCATAACATCTTTCTTATCATTCGCACAACATCCACGCACATTCAAACATCCCACTTTGACGGTTTTCTTCTTTTTTCTTTTTAGTAAGCTATACAGGAAAAGGGGTTACTAGCCCATTGTTCCGGGCATTTTAGTTGACTTTTACAACACGCATGGCTTACGGAGGAAAGATTCTTATTCCACTTCCCCATGGATATGAAAGGAAAATCAATAAGAACAAGAACTATTAAGATAAAATTAAAGAAAACTCAGATGAGTGTGTATACTACATAAATGTGTACATTTTTGCGTAGCGTGACCTAAGTGTAAGTAGAAGTAGCAAGACATACCTGAAATCTTGCATTTTTATGAGAGAGAAAAGACACCAGCAACCCTACCATCATGTAAAACAATTTCAGGTTTCTGTTTCACAGTCACCTGGCACGATGGTAGTACCTCCCTGGGTGGTTGCTGTCTACCAACCTACTACCTTATAAACATTATAAGCATTGAGCATGGAAATGTCCAGTATGTGAAAAAAAGAGTTTTATGTACCACTTATAACTCTTTCTAACACAATCAGCAAACCCAATCTGCATGTCACATTTGTCCACTGAACGCATATTGAGAGTGTAGTCCATCACAGCTGCAGGTTTTAGAATGGGTTCATCTGTCTCTATTCACCCTGCCACTGTGCCATTTCATTAGGGTGAACTGATGACAACAGTATAACATCTCGTTTGTCATGCCACCGAAATGCCATGATATCATTGGCAGCAAACGCCAGCACCTCACCTCTACGAGTGCCTACATCAAACCTAGGCATATGCTTACGATTTGCACGAACTGTTCCGCACACATCTGTCATGTTCACTCGCAAAAAATCACTGAGGGTGGGGCTTGTGTACCAGTTATCAGTATATAATATATGCCCCTTGCCAAGATATGGTTCCATCATTGTTCTAACCACATCACCAGAGATATCCAGTAACTTCCTGGTATCTTTCAATGTATTACTTCCAGTGTACACAATAATATCCAATACAAGACCACTGTAGCAATCACAAAGCACAAACAACTTTATACCAAAGCGTTTCCTTTTGCTTGGTATATACTGCTTGAATGACAGTCTACCTTTGAACAGAATCAAAGATTCATCAATAACAAGCTTCCTGAAGGGATAAAAATACATATTGTATTGAATTTCTCTTTCAGATACAGAAACACATTCCTAATCTTATATAACCTGTCGGTTCTGTCAGGCCTGGTTTTGTCTGAAAAATGTAACATGCGTAACAGTAGCACAAATCGATTCACTAGTATAATATCACTGAAAGCTGGTGTTGCAATCAATTGGTCTGTTGACCAATATGATTTAATATGGTGCTTATACACATGTGGCATAAGCATTATTGTGGCAAAGAAAAGATACATCTCTGCCACAGTTGTCTCCTTCCACTGGTGTAGAAGTGATTTTGGTGAAAGAATCGTGTTTGCCATTGTATAATCGAAGTATCTGTTGCTTTCCCTGGTAATACTGTCCATCAGGGGTTCGTCAAAGAATAACTGGAAACATTCCAGTTCAGTGGCATTGTTCCCAAGTGGACAAGATGGTCGTATTCCACTGTGACTTTCATCAAACTAATGGGGATTGGGAATAAAATTTGCAGCTTCCTGCCAATCCCAGGTGTAGTCTGCTGGTGGGTACTGGATATTTACAGGTGGTTGTGGGGGTTGGTGGGTGGGTGAGGGTTGCCTTTGTTGTAGCTGAGCTGACTCAGCGGCGTCAGTGCCAGCATGGTCCACTGCTGGTGCCTCGCGCCCGGCACCACCTCCACTACCACCACCACCAGTTGCATGCACATTTCTCATGCCAATTGCAACACTATCATCTTCAATTTCACTATCACTTCCTGTTGTACGCCCACGGGATGTACTCCTAACCCTTGGAAGAGCATATGGCACACAACCAGAGCGCATACATGTATACCGTCGTATATACTGACGCTTCACTGATGAATATTCGCCTTCACTCACGCTACTGGAACTATTTCAAAGGGCTTGGAGTTCATATTCACTATCACTATCATCACCATTGCTCACATCTGAGTCCGTGATATGAGTAAATAGGAGTTTCCGCCTTCGTTCTAGTACAACTGGACGTGAACAAGACGCCACAGCACCAGAGGTGGACGGCTGTGGGTCATCTGGATTTTCCTCACTTTTACCGGTATTATGGTCACTAGTTTCGGTCAGAACCGCCTCAAAACCTTGAAAGTCACCTTCACTGACACCCCCATCACTGTTAGAACTGTCACTGGGGAATAAAAGTGTCCCAATTCACAGAGGAGTAAGGTGTTTCTTGCTGTGAGGCATGGTGGACAAGGTGTATTGAAATGGTGTTCCCACAATGCACCACTGGGTACCCGATTTTTTTTCCTACTGCGCACACTGACCGTGCAGGCCCATTCTCTCATATCCCTAGGCCTAATAGCTGTTTCCCGCTTTATTTGAAGCCGCTAGAATTTACGCGTACTAGTACGGCACCAACCCCTGCTCGTAAAACGTACTAGTACGACACCATCCCTGAAAGGGTTAAAGGAGGGGTCTGGGATAGTGACAGTTGGGAGGGACTTATTCTCAGCTGTTGTATCTGAGCGTCTCTGCAAAGACAGTGATAATGTATGAGTGAGGTGAAAGTGTTGAATGATGATGAAAGTATTTTCTTTTTGGGTCACCCTGCCTCGGTGAGAGACGGCCGACTTGTTGAAAAAAAAAAAATTCTTCAAAGGGTAGAGAAAGAAAAATGTGGTGTACATTACTTATTGTAATGTAAGCCCTACTGAGGAAGAAAAGTAGAGATATGTATTCATCTGTATATTGTTGCAGGTGTTGAATTCTAGCTCCTGATCCTGCCTCTGAACTTGCTTGTCAGATACACACACTCCTAGCCTCTTGGACCTTGTCATACCTTTTCTTTAAATTATGTATTGATCCTGCCTCCACTTCTTTGTCTAGGTTATTCCACTTCCTGACATCTTTGTGGCTCAACCGTGTCTTTAACCTCCAGCTGTGCCACCCGAGTACCTAATTCCCACCTCTCAAACAGGCTGTCCCCCTCTATCCTATCAGTTCCTCTGAGTATTGTGCATGTTATCATGTCTTCCTTGGTGTTTCTGTCCTCCAGTGCTGTTAGATTCAATTCCTTTAGCCTCTCCTCGAAGCTCTGGGACTGTATGGAGGGGTAGGCGTTTCAACTCTGAGTAATTGTGGTGTAAGGACAAATATAATAAGGAATAATAATGAGGTTGACTATTCTCAGCTGTCGTATCTGAGCTCCTCTGCAAAGACAGTGATTATGTATGAGTGTGGTGAAAGTGTTGAATGATGATGATGAAAGTATTTTCTTTTGGGGATTTTCTTTCTTTTGGGTCACCCTGCCTCAGTGGGAGACGGCCGACTTGTTGAAAAAAAAAAGAAAAAATGAGGTTGATATCAGTGGAAGGTGCATTTTAAATTACAACTTTTTGACTTTGTTAAATTGGGTAGAGTGATCCAAAAAATACACTTTCACCATCATTCACACTATCACTGTCTTGCCAAAGGTGCACAGATACAGCAGTTCATATGTCCCTCCATACAGCAAATATATCCCAAACCCCTCCTTTAGAGAGCAGGCATTGTACCTTTCACCTCCAGGACTCAAGTCCGGGTAACTGGTTTCCCTGAATCTCTCAAAATATTCACAGATATTCTTCTTGATTCCATGGGTTAGCACTAGGCTGTTTGACTTTACTTTAATTATTCTTATTATTGGTTCCATTGGTTAACCTTTTGTTTGATTCTATAGGTTACTGTGTGTCTTTTTGGCTTCCCTAAATTCTTATTACTGATTCCATGGGATGGCATTTTGTATTTC